>JAJPUD010021803.1:0-22496 GCA_023553655.1 Myrmecobius fasciatus | reverse complement strand
GTTGGTTTTTTCATAAAACCAACTTTTAGTTTTATTTATTAATTCAATAGTTTTTTTACTTTCAATTTTACTAATCTCTCCTTTTATTTTTAGGATTTCAAGTTTGGTATTTGATTGGGGGTTTTTAATTTGTTCTTTCTCTAGCTTTTTTAGTTGCAAGCCCAATTCATTGATTTTCTCTTTTTCTATTTTATGCAAATAAGCATCTAGAGATATAAAATTTCCCCTTGTTACCACTTTGGCTGTATCCCACAAATTTTGGTATGTGGTCTCATTATTGTCATTCTCTTGAATGAAATTAGTAATTGTGTCTGTAATTTGCTGTTTCACCCATTCATTCTTTAGGATAAAATTATTTAGTTTCCAATTGGTTTTTGGTCTATTTTCTCCTGGCCTTATATTGCATGTGATTTTTATTCCGTCATGATCTTAAAAAAATACATTTATTATTTCTGCCTTCTTGCATTTGATTTTGAGGTTTTTGTGTCCTAACACATGGTCAATTTTTGTATAAGTTCCATGGACTGCTGAGAAAAAAAGTAAACTCCTTTCTGTCTCCATTTAATTTCCTCCAAAGATCTATCATACCTAACTTTTCTAACATTTTGTTTACCTCCTTAACTTCTTTCTTATTTATTTTGTGGTTTGATTTATCAAGTTCTGAGAGAGGGAGGTTGAGATCCCCCACTATTATAGTTTTGCTGTCTATTTCTTCTTGCATCTCTCTGAACCTTTCCTCTAGGAATTTTCATGCTATACCACTTGGTGCATATATGTTTAGTATTGATATTGCTTCATCATCTATGGTACCCTTTAGGAAGATATAATTTCCTTCTTTGTCTCTTTTAATGAAGTCTATCTTTGCTTTTACTTGGTCTGAGATCAGGATTGCTACCCCTGCTTTTTTTTGTTCACCTGAAGCATGATAGATTCTGCTCCAGCCTTTTACCTTCACCCTGTATGTATCTCTGTTTTAGATGTGTTTCTTGTAGACAACATATTGTTGGATTCTGGTTTTTAATCCAGTCTGCTATCTGCTTCTGCTTTAAGGGAGAGTTCATTCCATTCACATTCACAGTTAAAATAACTAATTCTGTATTTCCTGCCATCTTATTTACCCTAGCTTATGCTTTTCTCTTTCTTATCCCCTTTCCCTCCTCCCTACTATTTTGCTTTTGAAAACCACTTCCCTCAAACAATCCTTCCCCTTTAGAGCCCCACCCACCCCTTTTCCCCCCTTTCCCTCCTGTTTCCTTATAAGTACGTCTATTATTCCCTCTGAGCCAAATCTGATGAGATGGAGATTAACCCAATTCTCATTCCCCTCCCTTTTCTCCCCTCAATCATTATAGGTTTTCTTTGCCTCTACATGTGATATAATTTCCCTTATTTTACCTCCTTTTCCTCTTCTTCCAGTGTTATCCCTTTTCTACCTCTAATTTCTTTTTCAGTTTATCATATCATAAGATTCATAAAATCACAATAAACATATAATAATAACCATAAAATCACAGTAATCATATGATAATAATCATAAAATCACAGTAATCGTATCATAATCATAATGTAATAATCGATTCACAAAATCAACCCTCATTCTATAAGTATCTATAATATAAATATATTTCTCAAGAGTTATTTTTTCTTGTTACCTTTTTATGTTTCTTTTGTGTTCTGTGTTTGTAGATCAAATTTTTTGTTCAGTTCTGGTCTTTTCAGTAGAAATAGGTGAAATTCTCCTATATCATTGAATGACCATCTTCTTCCCTGGAAGATAATGCTCATTCTAGCTGGGTAACTTATTCTTGGCTGTAATCCAAGTTCCTTTCCCCTACAGAATATCTGATTCCAGGCCCTTCGATCCTTCAAAGTAGAAGCTGCTAGGTCCTGTGTGATCCTAATTGTAGCTCCCCGATATTTAAATTGTTTCTTTCTGGCTTCTTGTAATATCTTTTCCTTGGTATGATAGTTCTGAAATTTAGCCACGATATTTCTGGGGGACTTAATTTTTGGGTTTCTTTCAGCAGGTGATTGGTGGATTGTTTCAAGGAGTATTTTGCCTTCTGGGTGTAAAATATCAGGGCAGTTTTCTTTTATGATTTCCTGGAATATAGTATCCAGGTTCTTTTTTTCATCATGGCTTTCAGGAAGCCCTATAATCCTTAGATTCCTCTCCTAGATCTATTTTCCAGGTCAGTTGTTTTTCCTAGGAGATATTTCATGTTTTTCTCTATCTTTTCATTTTTTTGTTTTTGTTCAACTGATTCTTGAAGTCTTGATGAGTCATTCATTTCCAATTGTTCGATTCTAATTTTTAATGTCTTATTTTCTTCAGTTACTGTTTTTAGTTCCTTTTGCAATTGACCAATTACATTTTTTTGTTCATTGCATTCTTTTTCCATTTTTTCTATTTTATTTTGCAGTGATCTCATTTCGTTTCCCCATGTTTCTTCTAACTCTCTTTTAAGATTTTTTATGCAATCTTCAAAGAAAGCCTTGTGACATGGAGACCAATTTATGTCTCTCTTTGGGGCTTTTTCTGGAGTTGCTTTACCTTTAGGGGCCTCAGGATTTGAGGTCTGTTCTTCCCTCTCACCATAAAAGTTGTCTATGGTGAGAGCTCTTTTTGGTTTTTTATTCATTTTTTTTTAAAGGTGTGAGGTCTGTTTAGGGCAAAGGCGGGACAGCTGCTTTAATTTGCCCTGGGGCAGTTCTGCTGATTGAGTTATTTCAGGAACTGGGTAGTTCTGCTGATTGAATTATGTCAGGGGCTGGGCAGCTCCACTGATTGAATTATTTCTGGTACTTATCTGTCCTGTTGTTTGATTGATTGCTTTAAGGTGCTGTGTAATGGCAGCTAGGTCCGATGCTCATCAGGGGTTCAGTGGTTCACAATCTATCCCCCTCAAAAGGCAGACCCTCCAAACCACCTGCCCACAATCAGGACAAATTGTTCCAAGAGGCTCGCAGAAGACTCCCAGGTGTGTGAAGAGCACAACGCTCCCACTCCTGTTCCGACTGCTGTTCCAGTTCCCTGCTCCAGCTCCCTGCCCCAATCTCCCTGCGCTGCAGTCTGGGTTCAGTAGGCCACCCCCTGCCCCATTAAAACAGACCTGTTTTGAGGTTCTTCCAGAGTATCTTCTTCTAGAATCGTGTTGTTCTCCAGATATTGTGGATTTTTTTGCTTCAGAATCAGTCTAGAGGCTTCATATGTTGTTGGTTTGAGGGGAGGTTAGAGGAGGTTACAGAGACTCCTGTCTGATCTCTGCCACCATGGCTCCACCTCAAGGTAGATTTTTGATAGAAGTGGGTTGTAGTCCAAAAGTTTGGCGGAGTCCTCACTCAAAAACCAGTTCGAAGGCTCACTTTGTCTGGGTTTGAGGGAAGGTCCCAGGAGTTCACAGAGAAAGCTGTTTTCTGTTTGCCATCTTGGCTCCGCCCCCATCAATAAATTTTAATGTTAAATTGGTATAGCTCTTTAATGATGAGAAGCATTTTAAAATTTATACTACAAATAAGATATTAAGAAATTTTCTTCTGTGTTCTGTGGCTGTTGTTCTGTAATGATTCAATTCTTTTGACTAATTTCCTATGTGTCATCCGTTTCAACTCAAGTTGCCTACAGGGTTCCAGATTTATTTGTATATAAATGGCAATCATCATTGACAAAATTAGTGGTCACAAAAATGATTTGAGGAGCTGACTGTACTTGAAAAAGATCGTTATAATAAAGTGTTAAAATCCCATGTTTGGACTTATTATTTCTGTTAACTGTTTATTCTAGAGTTTAACAGAAAGTTTGGAGTTCAAGTTTTAATATAAACATTTTAAAATTGATTTATATCAAATCTTTTGATTCTGAATGGAAAAAGTCCTAAGCCAGAAACTCATTATAACTAAAATCAGTTATTATTTACATTTGCATGCACAATTGTGTACATTTTTGCTCTCAGTTCTTGTCAAAATTGTAATTGTCCTTTAATTTGTTTCTGTATTTGGGGGTTCTTATTATGGAAGTATTATTGCAGTGACTTGAATATTTTAAAAATATTTTAGCACATTCTATATTTCTTGATTAACTTACAACTATTTTTTTCATGGTATCTCAGTATATATGGTTTGCTCTTAGTTTCAAATACAAATAGGCAGGCATATACTGAAAGTATAGATAGAATTAGAAAGGATAGTTTTGTGGATAACTTAAAATAGTAGATTGAAGGCATTTTATTATGGCATTGAGTATACTGTACAAGTACTGGTGTTAGGACAGTGCATCGACCTCATAAGTCATTTGTCCTGAAATTTTCAGATAAAGGTTTTTAAAAATATGTTTTGTTAAGGCACAGTTATCTTTCTTGATGTGAGTCTCAAAAGATTAGAGAAGAATTGCATCCATCCTCTCCAAAAAAAGTCCAAAATGAAACAAAAAATGATTTTTTTGTATGAAGAAACTAATAATACTGTGAATACCCATGACACTGGCATCTACTATTGATTTCCTATAGTTAGTTTATCATTAAAATTAGATTTTAGTTAGATCATTATTGCAACTAATTGTCTTTCATTGCACACATACAAAAATTGAATTTTAAAAATGGTCCAAGAATACTAGAGAGATGACAGATTATAATTAATATCTGGAATATAAGGTATATGATTCATATATGAGTAATTTACTAGTTGCTAATATGCTTCATAAGGAAATTCATTAAGAACAAATAATATTGAGTAATCTAAGTTTTCTAGCCCACCAGTTCCATCTACTCAGAATTAGAGAGAGGAGATAATTCATCAATATTCAAGGTCACTGATGGTAATTAAAACCAAATGTATTTGCTAGACTTATATAGCACTTTGTTCTTTAGGAGCATCCAGAGAAACAAAGCAAACATACATGCATTTTGTATTGGTGGTGTGCATTCTCCTAGCACAAAAACTTAAAATTGCATTAACTATAAGGGATATTGGAATTCATCTTGTCCAACCTTCTCAAAGTATTGTTCCTTTTAAAATTTCTAAATGGAATAGGAAAGTGAGAAAAAATAATAATTTTTTTAAATAAAAAGTGTTGAAAAATAAGGAAAAGCTGAGATCCAGAAAAATTGCAAAGCCCAAGGTCATACACACACACAAGGCAGTCACTGCCCTGAAGATTACATTCCACTAAATATAGATACAATATATACACAGATATAAACATAAATATGCATGCAAAATAATGGTGGGAAGTGGCACTCATGACTGAGAACCATATATAGTGGCACCAGAATCTAGTCATAAATGAAGCCAGGGTTTTTAAAGAGAAAAGGCATACAGATAGGTAATTCAATATCATGTACAAAAAATAGCAAAGTGACCAATTTTCCCGAATAGAATATACATTAAGAGAGTAAGGTGAAGTAGACTTGGAAGAATAGTCGAGCCAAATTGAGAATGATAATAACAATAATAATATTTATATTATATATATATAGGTTACAAACATAATATATATGTAATATAATGTTAATATTATTTATTGAGCATTTAAAATTTTGTAAATTTTTTAATGTGACATTTAATTTGGTCCTCACAACTCTGTAAAGTAGGTGCTATTATTATATGCATTTTATTAGGGAGAAAATTGAGGCTGAAAGAAGTTAGGTGGCTTGAAAAAGGTTAGTTAATTAGCTAGCTAGTAATATTCCAAAGAAGAATGCAAACTCACAACTGGATACTGGGCTATCTACCTGACAGTGAAAAACTTTAAATGATAAATAGAGGACTCTATGGTTAATCATAGAAATAGTAAGATAATATTGAAGCTTCTTGAGGAAAGTAACATGATTAGCTTTATTTAAAGAATATTAGTTGAGCAATTGGGTAAAGTACGAATTGGAGATGGAAGAAACTTAGAGCTGGGCAGCTAAATCAAAAGACTTATGTGTGGATCAGGGCCTGAACGACAATGATGATTATTTGAGTGGAGAAAAATAGATGGATATTAGAGATATTGTAAAGGTTAAACCCATGGAGACTTGTCAACTGATTAAATATAAAGGATGAAGGTGAAGGCAGAGTCCAATATGATTTCAAGTTTGTGAATATAAGTAACTAGAATGATGGTGATACCATGAAAAGAAAAGTTTGTAAAAGGAAATGTTTGGAAAGGAGATGTTTGGAGAGGAATACACAGATTTCTGTTTTGAATAGAATCATCTTGAAATACTCAGGGACAAAACAAGTGGAAATGTCAAACAAGCCTTTGGCAACAGAGGAATGGAGTGATATGGTTCTGGATATCTAAGAGTATCTAAGATTAATTATTACTTACTTTCAGGTGTCTAAACACTAGTTCCTAAGAAATTGGTACAGAGATCATTCATGGTTTCTATAAAATGTTAATGTATCAATGTCTTAAATATTACAGTATTTAATCAGAAAATCTTTTCACCAAATAAGAAAAAGTATACATCACCCACCTAACCAACAATGAACTATCAATCTGTGCAGTTTACTATATCTCAACATGAATAAATTCAGTATAATTAAGACCCTCATCCCACTCTTGGGAACATTGTTCCATCAATCCCTTTAAATTCTAAGCTTCACCACCATGTTTTCCTAGACTCCAAAGTCTCTTAGAAACTGCCTACTCCCTCATAGAAATAAAAGTGGATTCATGTCTAGACCTACAACAATATCAGATAATGTTCAGCACTCTATTTTTCAATTTTCAATAATGAAAACATTTGTGTAAAGTGTTTTTAATTGGCTACATATTCCAGTAAAGCTATAATTAGGGCAAGATAATCAGAATTTTCCCCTAAGACATTGGTCATTTTTGTAGTAGTCCAGAAACTTGGAATCAACTGAATTCAGAGCTTATTTTTCTCAAATAATTAGCTTAAAAAGGAAGCTGCTGGATAGGAAACATGAGTTCTATGTCTCTCTCCCTTAACATATCCTGATAGCGTTTTCAAAGAGTCCTGTACTGTTATTATTTATTTATGATTACACTTGCCCAAACACATTACCTTTCTACCATGTTTCCAGGGCTGTACCCTACCAACATAATGTCCAACTCCTGCATGGGCTCAGGATAATTACTGAGATCTCATTAATGCTAGTCCACCTATTCCATGAGCATTACACTTTCTAGCAAGCAACCAACATTTTATCCTTCCTTTTCAACTCTTCTTCCAACTTTTGAGAACAATCATCAAACTAACCTTTTATTATGGAAAGGTTAGATCATTTTCCTACCTTAAAGAGAATATCTGTGACTTCCTTCAACTTTCCTCATCCTCTTTATGTATTTCCTTCTCCTACTAGGATATAAGCTCTTTGAAAGTAAGAGCTGTTTCTACTTTGTGCTTCCATCTTCATCACATAACACCACAACTGTTAGTTATATGTGAAGGACTTAATAAATAATTCATATTGCATGCATGCATAAATGTACACTTCTTCAGGATAAATATAAGTAATCTTCTTGCTTCCTTTTCAGGATTATGTAGTTATTTTTTAGTATCCTTCTACATGATTTTGTCAAGTCTTTTTTTAAAATAAATCAGAGATACTCTCAATACTTTCAATTTCATTTAATATGTAGTAATTACTCTCTTTAAGCAAGACACCATGTTAATCTCTAGAAATTAAAAATAAAAAATTATCCTTGTCTTCAAACAATTTAAAATAAGATTTGTATTCTCTATGCACAGAATATTCTAAAAATTTCTTTATATCTTTTGTTTTAACATAATCTAAATTTCTTCCAGTGTCTTTCCTTCTCCCTCTTAGAGAGCCATCCCATATAACAAACATTGTCTTTTTAAAAGAAAGGGGAAAAGAGAAAGTGGAAAAATCAGGAAAAAAAAACAAATATGTCATACAAAGTATGAAAATGTAATAGTCATTAGGCAATTTCTCCCTTAAGATTCTGAATATCCTTTTCTAATTTGTTAACTTACTTTTCATAATTTCATAATCTATTTTGCTTGGATTATCTTGATTTTTTAAAGTTTTTTTTTTCAATTTCTCATTTGATTTTTAACATTTTTTGAGTTCTTCATGAATTCATTTTGGACACATCACCATTTGAACAAAGGACGAGCAACAACTTCTATGAGTAGATTGTTGATCAGTTGGGAAACTCATTCTTTTCTCCCTCTCTTTCTTCCTTCTTTCCTTCCTTCCTTCCTTCCTTCTTTCCTTACTCTCTTCCTTTCATCTTTTCTTTCATCTATCCTTTGTTCCTTCCTCCCTTCCTTCTATTTTTCCTTTCATCCATTCTTCCTTTCTTCCATCTATCCTTTCTTGCATCCTTACATTCTTCCATTCTTCCTACGTTTACTATTTCTTGTAAAAATTTCTACTCCCAATTATTATCATTATGTTTATGTGTATCTCTGCTGACCCCTGTGCTTTACTTCTATCCCCTATTTTGCCTTGCTATCACTTAATCTTTGCTACCAAGGATCCCTCTCTTATCTTCTCCCCTTTCCCTTTCCCTCCCTCTTTATCTTATTCCCATTAATCTATACATCTTATTTCAATTCTATACATCTAAACATCCTTTTTTACCCCGTACTTATTATTCCATTCCCTCCCCCTCTTATACCCTTATAAATTTCGATGATTTTATACCCATATATATATATACATATATATATATGTATATAACTTTAACTTTAATTTGTTTCCAGTGGAAGTAGAATACAAGAACTACCAACCCTCCTACCCTGTCTAATTCATTTATGTCAGCTTGTGCTCTCATACCTCATTCATATAAGATAATTACTTTTTTACCTTTTCCTGTACAGTTTTGTTTTGTTTAATCACATCATAATTACCACTATCCCAATATTTCTTTTGAACTACTCAGTTATAAACGATAATCTTAAACATATTTCCACATATAAAACCTTGTTTGTCCTTATTGAGCACTAAGAAATTATTCTTTGACAATTACTTTCTCTTATATTATATATGTCAAATATTCTATTATATTCAGGTCTTTTGCAACAATTTATGAATTTTGCAACTTATTAAATATCTTTTTGTTTCATTCAGGATTATGCCTAATTTTGCTGGATATGATATTTTTGATGTCAGTCCTAGTTGTTTTGCTAGTTAATATATAATTTTCCAAGATTTGTGGTCTTTCAATGTAACTGTTCCTAAGTCTTGTGTAATTCAAATTGTGGCTCTGCCATTTTTAATTTTTTTCATGTTACTTATAATATTTTCTTCTCAATCTCAGGGTTTTGGAATTTGGCTATAATTTTCTTATGGGTTTTCCTTGTATAATGGTAATTGCTAGACTTTTTTTCCTATTTCTACTTTACCCTTTTGCTCATATACTTCAGGACAATTTTCTTTTCTTATTTCTTGTATTATTGTATCAAGATGTTTTTTTCACTATAGCTTGATTATTCTTATGTTTTCTCTTCTTGGTCTATTCTCCAAATCTGTTGTTTTTCTTATGAAATGTCTCACATTCTCTTCAATTTTTTCATTCTTTATATTTTGTTTTATTATTTCTTGGTTTCATAACATTGATGGCTACCTCTTGCCCAATTTTAGTTTACTTATTTTCTTCTTTAAGATTCTGGATCTCCTTTTCTAGTTGGTAGACTTTCTTTTCATAATCTTCATGATCTGTTGTTCTTGGATTGTTTTTATCTTTTAAAGTTTTTCCTCAGTCCCTCATTTGATTTTTGACACCTTTTTTGAATTCTTCATGAATTCATTTCAGGCACATCACCATTTGAAATGATTCTTTGAGTAGGAGAGACATTTATATTTACTTCAGTATCCTTCTATGAAGATTAAATCTAGTCTTCCCTATTCCTATAGTAACTTTCTATGACTGGGTTCTGCCTTTTCTTTTCCTTTCTTTTTTTCGTTTTTTTCTTTTCTTTCCTTTCCTTTTCCTTTCTTTTCTCTTTTTTTTCTTTTATTTTCTTTTTGGTGCAGATTGCTATTGTAATCACCTCTAGTTTGGGAGTGTGAGGGATAATGCCTGTGGCATCAGCTCCTCCTTCAGGTTTTGCCTTTGGCCCGGAACCAAAACTAAGAATTCTACCTTCCTATAAGCATCCACTGACAGCAGCCTCATGCCCCACTGCTTCTGCATCCAACAAACATGTATTGGTTCCTTCTTGATTAGAGCTGGGTCTCAGCAATATAGCTGGCCTGGTGTTTCTTTTCAGAAGGGTTTCCCTCAAACTTTCCTGACTCAGACACTTACCTCCTTACATTGTGTGGGAGGTAAAATTTTTTCTAGCTCAGACTGAGACTATCTCCCAACCCACCTTGCTTCAGGTATCACCTCTTGCTATTTCATCAGAATTGGCTGAACTCTACTGCAAGGGCCAAACCTACATCCTGGCATTTTTCTTTGGATCATCTATTGCCTCAGGATAACTATTGTTCTCCTCCAACTCTTATTTGATTTTAGTACTCTGTATTCGCCTTGATGTACATTTTTGTCTTGTCATGAGAAGAATCTGGAGAGCTTGTAGTTTTGTCACCTATTCTGCCATCTTTGCAGAATCCCCTAAAATTATTTTTAAAAAATTGAGGAATGAGAGGATAGAAATTAGCAAAATTTATCAGCACATTAATAAAGTGAAAACATTGGCATTAGGTATTTTGTGAATAAATACAATGAAACAATCTTTTCCATAAGCCCCATGAATTCTCAAAACTCTACCAAATAAAAATAATACACAAAATTTTAAGCAATTGATTGACTAACAAAGGAACAATCTAACAAAGTAGCAAAAGAGAAGGCTAATCCCTAATCCCTAAAATATAGTAGCACAAAATTCCAATTCTGTCAGCCCTCATACTCCATTAGGGAACAAAGAAACTCACAAGTTTGTGATCTGGGATCCATTCAGCAAAACTTCCAGCTCCTGTCCTCAAATCTGTCTTTCTGTGATAATAAGCAAAATAATTCAGCTCTGTCTCCACCCTCAAACTGTGCAAACTATGCTATGTCCAGGGAAACTACATGTTAAAGTGTAGTGTAGCTCTATTGAAATAAAAAAAAAACAGAAAACTGTTCAGGGTGTCAGCACATGAAGAGAAGAGGGAAGGCAGGATCCACCAGATGTCAAGAAAAGTGGACTGGAATGAATCTGGGACAGTTTAATTCCCCAAAACATAAGGGAGAGGCTGAATCTGGTCAAAAGTGAATTTACAATAGAATGAGAAGGCTGAAGGGCTTTGCTGTTCAACTTGCAAGGGAACCGTCATCATCGAGGCATGTAATGGAAACATAAAAGGGAAATGTTAGCAATTGTAAAACATCTCAGGAGTGAAAAGGCTCAACTGAAAACCATGATCAAAAACATATAAATCAATATAGAGGATGTTACTTGCAGAAAACAAGATAGCTGGGGCAGATAGGTGGCACAGTGGATAGAGCACCAGCCCTTAAGTTATAATGGCCTGAGTTCAAATCTGGTCTCAGACACTTAACACTTCCTAACTCTGTGACCTTGGTCAAGTGACTTAACTCCAATTGCCTCAGGAAAAGAAAAAGAAAAGAAAGAAAACAAGGTAGCTTCTTGGATACTGGAATGAATTCAAACATCTCTAAGTAATATTGCAAAACAAAGGAAAATTTGTGAACACTTAATGAAGGAGAGGACATTGTGGATTTCTAGGAAAACATGGATTTAAAACAGCATATTCAGGAATGGTTCACAAGAGAAATAAGAAATAAGTGAAAGCAGAATTTACAGCTTACACAGCAGAAATAATTGACAGAAAAGAAAAACTTTAATCCACAGTTATGTCTCCTCAAAAATATAAAAGAGAAAACAACTGATGGGGGACATAAATACACAAAAATAAAGGATAGCTTAGAAGAAAGAAAAAAAGAGCTATTAAAAGAAAACATGATCTCTATAAAAACAAAATATATTGATCTCAAATACAGACAGAATAGAGGCAATTAAAGGATCATAGTTCTCCCAGAACACAAGTTAAAAAGCAAAAACAAAAAACCTTTGAGCACCATAATGTAAGAAATAATATAAAAACTACTTAACACAGAAAACAGGGAGTCAGTTGGTAGAATACACAGATTACTTCAATTCACACATAGTCTGTATACACACTTTCCTCAAACAATCTAGAAAAATAATTTCAAATATATTGGGAAAAGAATTTGAATAACACAGAACTATTCGGTACTCACTAGAAATTGCAGAAAGGAATTGAATAATTGTTTGGAAAATGTTTAGAAAATGAAATTCAAAATTCAAAAAAAAAGCTTTAATTCTACTTGCAATAAATGAACTAAAAATGGAATAGTGAATCTTTATTTTTGCCTTCCTTGTTTCACACCGAGAAATACTTACTCTTGGGATATTTCTTCAGCAAGATTTTATTAAATACTTGCTGTATATGAGTTGATATTGGCTAGAATTGGAACACAAAGATTAAAAAAACAAAATAGTTCCTGTCTTTAAGTATATAATCAACATCTGATCATTTTTTGTGTAGTTGAAAAGTGCAGGGAAGAGGTTCTGAAGTAGTCTTTGGTGAGGATGGAGGATTTTAACCCAGGTGATTCCTCAGACAATAAACAATGCATTTACCTTACCCATCTCTGTTCCTCTTGAGCAGTTTCTCCATAGTCTGCTTGGTGTCTGCCCTGCAGGTTTGGGAGCGGGCAGAAACTGGGTTAGGTTAAGTATTCTCTGCAGCGAGAAGAACTGTGCTTCTAATGCAAGTCCAAAGATCAGCTTTATGTTCCTGACAAAAGTATGAGAGCTGGTGGATGAAGGTTGCAGAATGAGAAACTGAAGGATTACTGTCTAATGTTAATTCTTCAGGTTTTTATCTTACTAGGGTCCTCACTTTCTGATCCCATGTAGTAAATTATACTTCTTGTAATTTTGGTGCATTATTCTTTTGGGGGAGTATGGTAGTAAATTAAGTGTTAATGGGGCCTAAACTAAAAACTATTTAGCATGCCTTTGTATTGGTCATGTCACTTAGAAAAAAGTTTATTCCTTTCCCCTGGACTATTTTAATAACATCTGTTCTTCCTGTTTCCAGTACTTCCTCTCATTATTCTATGCCTTATACTTCTTATAAGTTGGCACTATAATAGCTAGCATTTATAGATTTGTAAAGGGTTTTAAGGCTTATGAAACACTTTATAGGTAATCATCTTTGATAATCCTCTTCCCAATGATACTTCTCTGAAATTTTATCAGATTTGTATGACAGAAAACTATTCCCTGCTAAGATAACTAATTAAAGATAGTAATAGCTAACTGACTCATCTTAGGACCAATCCATGATTTTGTCTTCGGGAATACCACACTACCAATAGACTTAAGACAAAGGGAAAAACACATAGATTCTGTGTATCCTTAAATTAGTTATGCTTTATAATAAAGACATCTTGATTTTAATCAGGCCTGACACTAAACTAATTTACAATAGATACTTCTTTGAAATAATCTTAAATGTCCTTTCAGAATACTGTTAAATAGCTTTCCCCTTCCCTTTCAAATTTTGATTTTTGTCCTAAAATGTATATTCAGGGTATTATACAATAATATAGAGTGTTCTTACCAAAAAACCTCACTGGGATTTAATACACTATTGATTCCTTGAAAAGGGGAATATAATGTAATAAATATAATGCAAGGAATGGGACTGAGAAGAGTCTCTATCATTTTGTTGCACAAAACCAACAATTCAGAAAACAAAACTGTTGTAATACAAGTATAAACATGATTCCATATACTTGACACATTTCTTTCAAAATAAAACCAAAAATAAAGCTGTCAAAACTTCATGAAATTGGTTTTCCACTTCTCAATATTACACTAAAACAATTTGCTAAAAGAAATCTGCCATGTCAATAATAATCCTGATAAACAGACATCACATTAAAATTGTTCCAAATTTAAAGATAAATCAAAAGTTAACAATGGAGATTCAGCTTGTTGATGATGTTACTTAGATTTGATAATGAAAAGACCTTTGGTGTTTACCTTAGAGTACTGCCTTATGCCTACAAGCAATATCAGAAGTAAATATGACCATTTCAGAAAGAAAGTAAGTTGGCTAGAACAAGGCATTAAGAGATTCTCCCAAGCAACTGAGCTGGTTTTAAAGGTCCAAATCACAAGATGAATGATATGTTTGTTCCAATAATATCACTCCAGTTTCCAAGTTACACATAAAAATTTAAACATTAAAAAAAAATCTGGGTTTTCCTGGAATAGCTCAAGGTTGTTCTTCTTAAAAATATTTCTGTTAATGGAACTCAAATAGTAAAGGATTTTATAGGGCATTTGGAACTTTCCTATGCTTGGACTTCTGTGTTCCAGGACTCTTTGAAAGCTTTTAGTTTCTGGACTAAATGACTACTGGTACTCCAAAAATGGAATAGAGAAAGAAAAGAAGCAGAACTCTCACATGCGGAATTCTGATAATATGGCAGGAAACATGGTGTTTTCCTGAATGAAAATAAGTTTTCCCCTGAAGATTAATAATTCTCAAGATGTACAGTATTATTCTCCCCTCAAATATAATCAATGTAATAGAAGATCTAAAAGGAAGTAATCATAATTATTTGTATCTTAGCAGATTCTTTGTTTTCTGCTTAATTACAAGAGTAATTTTATTTTATGATATTGAACAGGAAAATTGTTTAATTTATTTTATATTACAGAAATTTCAGTTTTGTTTGAGATGATCGAGATAAACCTTTTAAAATCACAGTTTTAATTAACAGAAGTCATAAAAAGATTTTTTTTTGCAAAAAAGAAACTTATTCTAGTTTATTTGCTGAATCATGGAAAGAAAAGATAAAAGCAATGAGGACAAAAACATTGATTTGTCAAGTTTTTTCTTATGACAGTTCACTTAGAGAGATTTGAAGCCTTTTCTTTGTCTCCTTTCTTCTGCCTAATACTATATAGTTTAAAAAATAAAAATATAATATTGTCAGTACATATTATGTGAAAAAATTAGAATATAAACATTTAAATGAAGCTGCCCTATCTACTAGTCATAAATACACAGAATTATGGCTATGCCACATTGTCATTAATACTGTGAGATGTTAGATAAAATAATCATTCTGAGCATTTGGTTTTCTTGAAATAAAATGAAAGATTGGACTAGATGGCTTGTAAATTTCCATTCAACTCTAAATATTTCACACTTTGATCTGTTTACCCAAAAACAAGGACCTGCTGGTCTCTTTTCTTCAGCCATTTTCTGCTTTATTCATTTGTAAACATTGTTTCCCATTCTATCTTTGGAACAGAATCTCCATCCATTTCTGTCAGTTGGAATCATCTTCTTCTTCCTTCAAAATTCAGCTCAAATTTCATGTCCATTATGTAATCTTCTTTCATTTCCTATAACCTATAACTATTTAGAAGGGTTGTAGAAGAAAGAAGAATTGAAATGAATCTATACACAAATTCCAGTTTTCTTACTTACTGAGTATAAGACTTTGAAAATTAGTAAAACTTTCTGGATTTGAGATTTCTTACCTGTAAATAAAATGAGGCAGTGAGGTAGATTACCATTAATATTCCTTAGAAATTTAAATCATATAGGGTATACTTCCTTGAGTAGGTTGTCACTTTATTTGCCTATTTATAATCATTTAACTATAGTTTAGCTGACATTATAGTAACTCAGACATGTTTTACATTTTCTTTCTCTCAACAAAATTTGTGAGGACAGGAACTATTCCTTGTTTTGTCTTAGTATTTATAAATGCCTACTACAATGATCTGTATCAACAGCTTTTTTGCACATTGTTGCAAGGAGCTATTCTAAATGCCATGCTGCAAAAATAAAAAGCAGAGAGGTCCCTGAGCCTAAGAAGTTTATGTTCAGAGAGAAAAATGACATATACATATTTAAGAACATGCAATAAAACAAAGTGATTCTAAGTTAACTTTTGAGGGGAAGGCTTAAGCAACTTTCTGAAAAGAAAAAAGCAACTTAAAAAATGTGTCATTTGAGGTAAGTCTTAAAGGAAAGCAGATATTCCAATAGGCCCCAGTACAGAAAACCAGAGACCAGGTCACTGACCTCTGGCCCAATAAGTTTGGGACAGTGTCCCTTATATAATAGGAGCAAAATTCAACTTTGGAAGTCACAAAAAAGCCTGAGAAATGGGGGGAACTGTTCCATAGAATGTTGCTATACTAACAGGAAAGATCAAAATAAAAACTCAGAAGGAGGCAGCAATCTCAAAACACTTAAATGCAAAGCCTCACAAACAAATATGAACTGGTCTCAGACCCAAAACTTCTTTCTGAAAGAATTCAATAATAATCTTAAAATTAAAATAAAATGATAGAAGAATATTTAGGGGAAATGAAAGTTATGCAAAAGAATCATGAAAAAAAAGAATTGACAGCTTAGTAAAAGAATCACAAAAATGGAAAAAGAAAACAAAAACTTTTAAAATGTAGAATTGGCCAAATGGGAAAGGGGGTCTAAAAGCTAACTGAAGAAGATCTTTCCTTAAACATTAAAATTGGGCAAGTGGAAGCTTAAAGACTCTATAAGGAGAATCAATCAAACAAAATCAAAAGAATTGAAAAAAATAAAAGAAAACATAAAATACCTCATTGGAAAAACAATTGACCTAGAAAATAGATCCAAGAGACATAATTTAAGAATTATTAACTAGAGAAAAGTCATGATCAAAAGAAAAAGCCTGTACAAGGCAATCCCAATAGATTTTGTATACAAAATGCCATCTCCAACCAGAAAAAAAAAACCTATGGAGATTAAATGCAAATCAATACATGTTATGTTCACTTCTTTTTTTCTTTTTTTTTTCTCTCCCATGGTTTTTTTTGTTCTGATTTTTCTCTTCCAACATGACTTATAAAACAATGTGTATTTTTAAAAAGAGTCTGCACAGCATCTTTCAAGAAAATCTGATAGAAAACTTCCCTGATATCCTACAATCAGAGGGTAAGGTTGAAATTGAAATAATCCACCAATCAACTCCTGAAAGAGATACCAAAATGAAAACTCCCAGAAATGTTAAAGCCAAATTCCAAAACCATAAGGTCAAGGAAAAAATATTACAAGAGTCAGAAAGAAAGAAAAAAGTTAAAAATCAAATATGAAGGAATAAGGGTCAGAACTTCACAGGGTTTAGCAGCTTCCACATTAAAGGATTAGAGGGTCTAGAATATGATATTGTATAAGACAAAGGAGATTTGCCTACAACCAAGAATCACATGCACAACAAAACTGAGCATAATGTTTCAGAGGAAGGATGAAATGGATATTCAATGAAATAGAAGACTTTTACACATAATTAATAGACTAGAGGTAAGAAGAAAAATTATTTTCATATACAAGATTCAGCAGAAACATAAAAAGGTAAATAGGAAATGAAAACAAAACAAAAAAAAAAAACTAAGTTATTCAGTAAGGTTAAACTATTAAGCTGTCTCCCTACATGGGAAGACAAGACTTGTAACTTTTAAAAATGGCATCTATATTGGGGCAATTAGAAGGAAAATACACAGACAGAAGGTTCAGATATAAGTTGATTTTTGAGGGGATGATGTAAAAAAAATTAAAGGGTGAGAAAGAACAAAAAGAACAAAGAAGGGAGAGAAAAAAAGGGTAAATTATATCATATGAAGAGGTATGAAGGACATATTAAAATGGAGCAAAAAAGGTAAAGGGGGTGAGCACTGTTTAAACTTTGCTCCCAACTGATTTGACTCAAAGAGGGAATAGCATACATATTAAAAGGAAGTAGGAGGGAAGGAAGAAAAAAAAAAGAAAGAAGGGTGAGCAGAGGATAGATAGGATGCAGAGTATATTAAAGAAAGCAGTAAAACACTGAAGAGAGATAGATTGAAAGGTAAGAAAGAGAGAAAAGTATAAAACAGGAGAAAAAGAAGATGGAAGGAAATACACAATAATCATAACTGAATGTGCATGGGATGAACTCACCCACAAAATGCAGATGAGTACAATATGTGATTTACAAAAACACATTTGAAACAGAAACACATAGAGCAAAGGTAAAAGGTTGGAGCAAAATGTATTATACTTCAGCTGAAGTGATTTTAAAAAAGCTTGTCAGGAATCATGCTCTCAGACATAGCAAAAGCAAAAACAAATTCAATTTAAAAAAACAAGGAAAGAAACTACATCTTACTAAAACATCTTACTTACCTTTAAAAGTTATCATATACAATGAATTAATATCAATATCAAATATATATGCACCAGATGGTATAGCATTCAAATTACTAAAGGAGAAGTTAAATAATTTATAGGAGGAAATAATAAACCCATATTAGTGAGTGACCTCAAAGTTTTTATCAGAAATACATAAATGTCACCACAAAAAATAATGAAAGAAAGAAGTTAAGAAGGTGAATAGGATTTTGGGGGAAAAATGGATATGATGGATGCCTGAAAAAACTGAATATGGAGAAAAAGAAATATACCTTTGTCTCAGTGGTACATGGCACCTACACAAAAACTGACCAATAACAACAATGATACAACATACCAAAATTTATGGGATGCAGTCAAAGCAGTACTTAGGGGAAATATTATATTTTTAAATGCTTACATGAATAAAATGAAGAACAAATCAAGAAATTGGGCATGTAACTAAAAAAGCTAGAAAAAGAACAAATGAAAACCTCCCATTTAAATGCCAAATTTAAAATCCTGAAAATGAAAAATTAATAAAATTAAAAGTAAGAAACCCATTGAACTAATAAATAAAACTGAGTTGATTTTATGAAAAGAGCATTAAAATAAATAACTCAGTTAATCTGATTAACAAAAAAAAGCAAATCAAATCGCCAGAATCAAAAATAGAGTGAACTCACCACCAATGAAAAGGTAATTAAAACAATAATTAGAAGCTATTTTGCACAATTAAAAGCCAATAAATCTGTCAATTTTAGTGAAATTGAGGAATATTTTTGAAAATATAAATTGCTCAGATTAAGGAAAAGGAAATAGATAATTAAATAACACTGATTTAGAAAAAAAAGATATTTAACAAGTCATCAAAGAACTCCCCACATAAAATTCCTCAGGCCCCATTAGATTCTCATGTAAATTCTATTAAACATTTTAAGAAGAATTAATTCTTATACTATATAAACCATTTGGGGGATTAGACAAAAAAAGAGTCTTACCAAATTTCTTTTCTGACATAAATATTTTATGGATACCTAAATTGGAAAGAGCCAAAACAGCGAAAGAAAACTCTAGACCAATTTCTTCAATGAATATTAATGCAAAACATTTTAATAAAATAATCACAAAGTGATTCCAACAATATCTCACCAGGATCATACAGCATGTAATACAGCATATTAAACCAGGAATATATTGGACTACTTCAGTATTATTAAAACTATGAGCATAATAGACCATATCAATAACAAAACCAAAAGAAATTAGATAATTATCTCAATAGATGCAGAATGAGTTGCATTTTGACAAAATGCAATATCCATTCTTATTAAAAAATATAAGAAAGAACAAAAATAAATGGAGCTTTCCTTAAAGTGATAACTAGTATCTATCTAAATCTATTAGCAAGCATTGCCTGTAATGGAGATAAATCAGAAACCTTCCCAGTCCATTATCACTCATCTTATTCAATTTTGCTGCAGAAATGTTATCTATAGCAATAAAATAAAAAATTGAATGAACAATGAGTAAAAATATCACCCTTCACAGATGATATTCATGGCATACTGAAAGAATTCTTCACAACGCACTAAGAACTATGTAAAATAATTTACATAGCAAAATTATAAGATCTAAAATAAATTCATCATAAATCATCAGCATTTCTACATATTACTAAAAAGGTCAGCAGCAAGAAATAGAAAGAGAAATTCTATTGAAAATAATTTCAGATAATATATAGTTTTGGAGACTCTACCTGCCAGAACAAGCCAGGAATCTTATGAAAACCATTATGAAACATTTTTCTGACAAAGTCAAAATTAAATAATTAGAAAAATATGATTTATTTGTTGGTGAGCCAGCCAATATAATAAAAATTATGTCTACCTAAATTAATTTACTGGTTCATGGTTATACCAATGAAACTACCAAATACTGTTCTATAGAACTAAGAAAAAATAATAACCACATTCTTCTGGAAGAACAAAAATCAAGAATATAAAGAGAATGCAAAGAATGTATCCAAGCCATATCAGATGTCAAGCTATATTTTAAAGTGGCAATCATTACAACTATCTATTCCAATAATCCACCACTCTATTTCTTAGCAGTAATGGCTGATGTCCAAGACACCAGCTTCTGGAAAAAGAATTCATTGTTTAGGGGGGGAAATTGCTGAGAGAACTGGAAAATAGTATGGCAGAAACTAGGTACAGACCACTATCTTATACTGAATAACAAAATAAGGGCAAAATAGGTACATTATTTTGACATAAAGGGTGTCACTATAAGCAAATCTGGACAACAAGAAATAGTTTATCTGTCATATTAATGGAAAAAGAAATAATTTTTACCCAACAACAGATAGATAATTTTTTATTATACTAAATTTAAAAGGGTTTGCAGAAACAATAACAATACAACTAAGATTGGAAGGAAGGCAGAAAGCTGGGAAACAATCTTTACAGCATGTGTCTCTGATAAAAATCTTATTTCTAAGAGAGAGAAGAAAGAGGAAGAGAGAGAGAGACAGAGAGACAGAGAGAGAAAGAGAACTCCATCAAATTTACAAGAATAGAAGTCATTCTACAATTAATAGTCAAAGATATAAATAAAAATATTTTTGTCTTCATATCAACTACACTATGATATTGTATGGGATTATTTCAGAAATAAAATAGATGAAGGCAATTGGGTAGTCAGTATCCCAGGGGAAATCAATAAAAGAAAAAAATACATATATACTCGAGAACTGGAAACAGCCTGTTTTCTAACCTAACCTCGTAATCAGTTCATCTAAATTTGTGAGTGTCTCATATGATTTTCCTTTAGTAGGAAACAAAACTCCTTTCACTTAATCATAACTATTCAATTGTGACCTTTTTGTTTTTCCCTTTCGTCTCTTCAAGAGACTAAGTCACATTTAATGAAGCTAGTTTATTTTTTTAAAATTTGTTTTGTATTTTGAGGGGACAGTATATATTGAGAGGAGAGAGAAAAATAATTAAATTAAGATGTGCAAGATCAGTATAATGTAGGACTTGTGATTATTTCATCCTGATGGGGAAGAAAAGAAACTAAACTTATTATTCCTACACTGGACAAAGTGAGGAATTCTGCAGAGGAAATTAAAAGGCTAATCACTTCTGTTTTATTTTCACTCAGTACCAGATATACATGGCTTTAAAGAAAGGTCAGAATTGAAGGGGAGATCAAATTAGACTATTCTAATTCTATTTTCATGTCCCCTTTGACTATGCTCAGGATATTTTAATCACATATAGTGTAGTGAAAAGAAAAGACATTCTATTTATACAGCTAGATGTGAAACTCAAAAGGACTACAAGCCTACTTTACCAAGGTATTTTCATCTTTTCCTCCACCTAAGAAAGAATTTGAAAAGTAGGATTAACTTGATAACTGGTAGATGATGGAGCCAGCTCTAACTTGTTTGTCAATGTAAAATATTCATTTTAGGAGTGAGCATTGGGGGGTGGAGCCAAGATGGGGGAG
Source organism: Myrmecobius fasciatus (assembly GCA_023553655.1). NCBI lineage: Eukaryota > Metazoa > Chordata > Mammalia > Dasyuromorphia > Myrmecobiidae > Myrmecobius > Myrmecobius fasciatus. Next base: position 794 of record JAJPUD010021803.1, on the reverse strand, counting down.
TAAAAACGTGGCTCTCTACATCCTCTTTAAAATCAACAATAAAATAAGCCTCTGTGCTGATCTTCAAGTCAACAAATCCAGAAATATTTGAACACTGCTTTCAGAAATCTCTGAAGAACTTCCTATCAGGTTTGTTTAACTCAGAAAGAGGGATAAACAGTGGACTCCTTGCAGGCTGGAAGTGAGGGTGGGACTCAGCTCATCGTGACAGAAACTCCAACCTCCAAACTCCAAATACCTGGAGTTTATCTGAGGCACTCGGGACATTCTGCCCTGATTGGGGACAGGTGTTCTGGCAGACTTGCCTTCTTTAAGGAGTAATTCTGACTTAGTCCTAGCCCCCACCGGCCCAGCACCTTAAGTTAATTTGCCGAATTGACCCAGGGCAAAGCCACCGTTTTTCAAGCCTTAAAAAGACATCCACACTGTCTAAAAAAAATGAAGAAGCAAAAGAGAGCTGTCACCATAGACAGCTTCTATAGAGAGAAAGGAGGGCTGACCCCAGATCCTGAGGTTCCTTTAGACAAAACTCCACAGGAAGTTATTAAAGACCATCACTGGTCCCCTTTTCAAAAGGCCTTTCTGGAAGATTGCATAAAGAACCTCAAAAGAGAGCTGGAGGATAAATGGGAAAATAAATTGAAATCAGTGCAAGAAGGACACAATATCTTGCAAGAAGGATATAATGCCCTGCAAAAGAGATATGAAAAAGACATCAATGTATTGAAAAATAAAATTAGTGAAGTGGAAAAAGAGTGCAATGAACAAAAAAATTGAATTGGCCAGTTACAAAA
>JAJPUD010021802.1:5581-22498 GCA_023553655.1 Myrmecobius fasciatus | reverse complement strand
AAAAAAAAACAAGTAAACAACAAAAAAGGTGAAAATATTATCTTGTGATCTATACTCAGTTCCCACACTTCCTCTCTCTTGATGCAGATGGCTCTCTCCATCCCAAGTTTATTGGAATTAGCCTGAATCATTTTATTGTTGAAAAGAGCAACGTCCATCACAGTTGATCATCACAAAATCTTGTTGCCGTGAACAATGTTCTCTTGGTTCTCCTCACTTCACTCAGCATCAGTTCTCTCCAGGCCTCTCTGAAATCATCCTGCTGATCATTTCTTATAGGACAATAATATTCTATAACATTCATATACCATAACTTATTCAGCCATTCTCCAACTGGCATCCACTCAGTTCTTTAAACATATACTTTATATAGCCAGAACCTTTAAAGTCAATCTTTTTCCAAGCATGTCCCATTTATTTCCTCTCTCATGGCTTTGTTCATAACATTCTTTTACCTGCATATAACATCTACTCAATCCATGTTCTTCCCATCTCTGCCAATACAAGTCTATCATTTTTTTAGCTCCCCTGGAAGGCAAAGTCTTCCATTCTGACTCACTGGCAAAAAGAATCTATATCAGTTGGACATGGCTCTCTTCAACAATGAAATGTTTCAAACCACCTCCAATTGTTCACTGAAGAAAGCCATATACACCCAGAGAGAGGGATGCGAAATGTGGACCACAATATAACATTCTCATACTCCTTGATTGATGTTTGCTTACATTGTGTTTCCTTTATCTGATATATCGTTTGTGTAGATAAGATTTTTCTTGCACAACAATGATAAGTTTGAAAATATGTATACATATATTCGATTTGCCAATATTTTAACATAATTAACATGTAGTGGATATCCTGCCATCTAGGGGAGGGGTGGGGAGTTGGGGGGAAAAATTTGTAACGGAAAGCTATGTAAGGGTTATTGTTGAAGAATTACCCACACATATGTTATGCAAATAAAATAAAATTTAAAAAAAAAAGAATCTATATCAGTGAACAGGAAAAAGAATGATATGACCTTAAATTTTAGGACCTTCCTTGCTATAAAAATTTAGAGACACTCCTAGGGATAGGCTCATGGATGGCATAAAATGAAGAGGAACAAACTACATCATTGTTAGGTTTAAAACAAATCAGTGTGAAGTGAGTAGAACTAAGAGAACACTGTACACAGTAACAACAAGATTATGGGATGATCAACTGTGATGGATTTGGCTCTTCAACAGTATAGTGATTCAAGACAATTCTAATAGGCTTGAGATGGAAAATGCCATCCACATCCAGAGAGAAACTTTGGGGACTGAATATGGATTGAAGCATAATATTTTCACTTTTTTGTTTGTTTGTTTTTTCCTTTTTCATCTTTTTCCCCCTTTTTTCCTCGCATAACATGACAAATATGAAATTGTATTTAAATAGACTGTACATATTTAACCTATATAAGACTGCTTGCTGTATTAGGGAAGGGGGAGGTAAGGAAGGGAGGGAGAAAAATTTAGAACACAAAGTTTTACAAAAATGAGTGTTGAAAACTATATATGTATCTGAAAAAACAAAATACTATCTAGAAAAAACTAAAATCAGTAAAAAAAAAAAACTTGAAACCAAATACAGAGGACCCATTCAGTTTTTCTGGCATGAGAAGGTCTAACCATAACCCTTCATGGAAACAGACTTAGAGTTTTGGAAGGAACCTTCAATTGTCATTTAAACTAATTCATTCATTCTGTACCATAAGTACAGAAAATTCAATAAAAGCCAAGAAAGTACAATAAAAGCCAGAAAGAGAAACTTGGTGACTTTTTCTGGGTCCCATAGCTAATATTTGTCTGCAAGTGATATTGAAACCCAAGTCATCCTTCTTTTTGGGAAGATAGAATCTGTTATTTTACTGACATTGGGAATGTCTGAATGAGGAATCTCTTCCAATGAAGGCTGCCATATTTTCTTTAAGACATGGCTTTAGGAAGCTGACTTAAGTGACTTTTCCTGACATCTGTAAAATGGTAATGGTCCAAATGTCAACAGAGGTCAGAGATGTGCTCCATCCACTCAAAGCAGTAATCCCACTGCCGGCAAGCACAAGTGGAATCCTTAGGAAGCTCCAGGACCAAGACCCAGGGGAAGATCCTTCCTGCAGAAGGACACTAGCCTATGGGTCCGTAAGAACTCAGTCCTTCTTTCTCTCTCCAACATGGAAATTCCCTAGGACGCTGCCTTTTAAGGTAGCTGCTCCAGGGGTTTACCTTCATCTGCATCAAAGGCATAGACAGCCAGGCGAAGCGTGGTGGAGCAGATCTCGCATCTGAAGCACTCCCTGTGAAAAAAGTGGCCCTCGGCACTCAGGCGCTCCATCACGTACACACGCCTCTTGCAGAAGTAGCAGATGTCACTTCCTCCCAGGTTCTGGGGGAATTCTTTTCTCAAAGATCCCTGGGGACGTAGGGGAGAAAGAGGGAGGAAAAACAACCAGTCAGGAGAAAAGTCCCTGATGGCAACCACCAATGCCAGCAAAAATCAAACATCCTGACATGTAGGCTGTGGTACGTGGGTAGAAAGGGCTTGCAAGAACCTATGGCTTAAAGCTGATGAAGACATTATCTTAGCTTAACTCCTTCACTTCACAAGGAAGAGGCTCATTTAAAGGGAGATCAGTAGGAAGCAGCAGAACAAGCACTGGAACCCAGATCTACTTCCACTACACCCCAAAGCATCCTCCCTTGTCACTGTAGAGTGCAGAGAAAGTAACCAGAAATGGAGAGGCTAAAAAAAAGTCCCTTTCCCCCCCTAAAACAGGCTCTAACACCATGATTGTAAGGCAAAACTTCAGGACTGCCTCCTAATATTTTTCAAATTGAGTCTGCTCCAAGATTCCTACTTTTTAAAAAAAAGGTTCTTCCCTCTACCTCCCACTTTTTTACCCAAATCTGAGATTTTTAACAACAGGGGACTCCATGTGTGGAACTACCCTTCTCCAATGAGATCTGCCCCCTGTAGCAGTTGATGGTTTTTGAGAGTTGATTGGGGCACTGAGAGGTGGCAGTTCCCAAAACCAGACAGCCAGTATATGCCAAAGATGAAGCCTAAACTTCACATTCTCCCTTTCTTCCCCTCCCCATGATTTCAGTAAAATGGTGCTGAATAGGAAGAGCATAAAGCAATACTTTTAAAGAGAAAACAAACTAAAAGGGACCAAATAGTAAATGTGACATTTTCCATTCTGGTCTTTATAAAGTGTAACTTATAGAAGGAAAGCAAAGTTTGCTCAACCCAAGTCCTTCATACACACGCACACACACCAATTTAAGTGAAAATTTATTATCTGGAGCGTCTTAGTATTAAGCAATTGTGGGCTGAGTTTACCCAGTCTACAGGAATGGCAGAGGAAAGAGGATAAATACACACCAGTTAGCTTAGTAATTATGGGGGGAGAAGGTGAAAGGAAAAAATGGTAAACTCAAACCAAGTTAGTGATTTTGAATAACTTAATACCTGGTGATTCCAGCCAGGAGTAGCCTCAGGTGAAGAAGTAGATGAATTGGGTGAGAGGGATGTTTGGTCCATTACTGTCCTCTGAATTCAATCAAAATGATCAGTTTGGGGCATATTTTCTTTTTTCAAGTGACATGATAATCAAAGGGGAAAAAACCCAGGGCTTCTAAGAGCATGAAAGGCAGAGCATCCAGGTTTCTGAACACAACGGGGATGAAGACCTTTCATATGGGAGAGGTCATAGGGGAGAGGGGAGGCAGCCTTACCCGCTCTGGTGAAGCAGTCTGGGTCTTGGGTCTGTGATCATTCATATATAGATTGACCAGAACTTCAGCCACTGCCCCTATTCCTCGAGACACTTTCCCTACTGTCATCTACCGAGTGGTGGAGGCATTGATAGAGAAGAAAAGCAAGAGGAAAGTTTATTTATTTATTTAGGAAAAGACAAAAGATGAGATGCCAGTTGAGCATGGGAGGAGGAAAAGAAGCAGAACAGTGAGAAGAGGAGGGAGGCACACAAACACAGAAACAGCAAATGATGAGCTGCCACTCGATGCTTCAGTAAGGGACAAGAGGGGCTTTAAACCAAAAGGAACTGAATCGCATGCATTGCAATTAGTGTTGTAACAACATTGAGCCATCTAAGAAGATCACAGATTCAGAACTGGAAGGGATGGGGAAACAGAGGCACATACAGTTCTTTTCTTTGCCCAGTTAGCATAGTCCAAGGTCTTTCTAATTTCCTATCCAATTCTCTATCCATGGTACTACCGAGTGGCTCTCACATGGATGGGCTCATAGAGACTATCAAGTTTAATCTCATTTTAAGAGGAAAAAAAATCAAAGCCAAAATTGGAAGCAATTTGTCCAGAGTCCCAAAGCCTGTCCAATTATGATAGACTACTATCTAAATGCTAGACTTTCAAATAACAACTTAAATCTTGCCTTAGGCACTAGTTATATGACCCTATCTCTTTCCTATGTCCCCTAATCTTGTCCTTTTTTTCTTTGGTCCCATCCTCTATTTCCTGTCCTATCTCTTCATATAAACTCTTTATTCAAAGAAACAAGGGGGCATTAAATATGTTTTGTCCTTCCAGTCCTTACAATGCACCTATGAACAACTAAGGGAGAAAGAGAGTTGCTGGGGAAAAAAGCACTCCAGACATTTCCCCCTTTCCCCCAAAAAAATCATGTTTGGTCCCAGCCATCCATCCCCAGGACATACTCCTTCTTGGAGGCAGGCTTCTATTCTCTTCCCCACAGGCTCTTCTCTCATCCTGTGTTCAGGCAGCTCCCAGGGAGAGGCAAGTTTGCTACTGAGGTGAATCCAACACAGATAGGACATCACAGAATAAGAAACTTTTCTAAAGAAGTCTTTCATGAAAACTATTCCCAAATGTGGACCACAAGATAACATTTTCATACTCTTGATTGATGTTTGCTTACATTGTGTTTCCTTTATCTGATATGTCTTTTGTGCAGATACAATTTTTCTTGCACAACAATGATAAGTTTGGAAATATGTATACATATATTCGATTTGTCAAGTATTTTAACATAATTAACATGTAGTGGATATCCTGCCATCTAGGGGAGGGATGGGGAGTTGGGGGGGGGGAATTTGTAACAGAAAGCTATGTAAGGGTTAATGTTGAAGAATTACCCATACATATGTTTTGCAAATAAAATAAAATTTAAAAAAAGAAAAAGAAAAAAAGAAAGAAAACTATTCCCAGCATCATCCTGCCTCCAAATGCTATGTGGGCAAAGAAAATGGTACAGGATGGTGGCAGGACCAGACTTCAGCAGTATCTACATATGGTAAGAATGTTGGCAGGAATGCCAGAAGCCATGACTGGGAGAATGGCAATGTGGGGACAGAACTTTGCTCTAGTCACTTGTCACTTCTAAGTCATTCTCACAATGGCTACACATCAGACCATCAAACTCTGGGGATGTGCCAAGCCAGGCAAACCCCAAAGCCTCCTAGACCACTATCCCACTAAATAGGAATTCTCAGCCTTCCCAATATGCCTAATTAGCCAAGCACAGATGGGTCCATTCTCTAAGAAGAGATATGGTAGACTCCAAAGTCTACTGAAAGAATTAATGCATTATTTATCTTCTAAGTCTTCTAAAAAAAACTATCTGAGTAATACCAGTAAGCTAATCCACAGGCTGAGTCCTTGAACCTTATCACTGACCCAAAACCAGAGGCTGGAATTCTTTGGCACTCATTCTCACATGGCTACAAACTTCATCATAAAAGAGACATGGCTTGGGGCTGAAAGTGTCCCTCTGATTTAAGTAAATCTGACAGGAAATGCATTGATTAACTGTTTTCCTTATGAGGAAGAATTCAAATGTGGTAGAAATGTGGCTCGGTTCTACCAGTTTCAAAGTATTCATAGTAATACTATTTATGGTAGCAAAAACAAAAGAATCATGGGAAAAATCCCACCCAAAGGATGCCCAGTGATCAGAGATTGGCTGAGCAAGCCATAGTTGGTGTGTGATTGTCATGGACAATTATTGCTCTATAAGAAACACCGAATGTGAAAAATTCAGAGAATTATGAGAAGACTAAATTGAGAATATAAAATAAGCAAACTCAGGAGAATAACTTGAACCATGAATATAGTAATGTCAAAAATAACAACAAAAATACCAATGGGAAAATGAAGAATGAATACCTGTAAGGACAAACTTCCACTCAAGAGAAAGGATGAAAAAATAAATAGGTGCATCTCCTGCATTTTGGTGAGTCCGTGGGTGAACTGAGAAAGGGGAATGCCACAAACACTGTAACAGGCACTGAACTGGTTGCTTGTACTTTTATATTATTTTGTGTGGTGGAGAGGACTAACAAGCAATTTCAGTCACAACTGATGAGCAATTTGAGTTGAGGGATTAATGTGAAGAGACTGGAGGGATGCTCTAACAACAACAATAACAAAAGGCTTCTGGGATTTACTGGCTTATTTATAAGGTGTATGGGGGAGAGGATGGGGCAATACTTGAGCCTGGGGATAAAAGTCCCTCATAATGCCAGGAAGCCCAGAGTACCAACTCATTCAACAAAGTTATGGATAAAGATGGCTCATGATCACTTTTGCAGAGACGGCTTGCTATGAAGCAGCAGGCTTCCATTTTAAAAAAAGTGGTCACTTCCTTCCTCCTTCCCTCCTTCTCTCCTTTCTCCTTTCCTTTTTCTTTTTTCCTCCTTCCTTCTTTCCTCTCTCCCTTCCCTTCCTTCTTTCCTTTCTTCCTTCCCTCCTTTCCTTTCCTTTTCTTTTTTCCTCCTTCCTTCTTTCTCCCTCTTTTCCTCTTACCTCCCCCCCAATTTTTGGTATCCCTACATTCTCTCCTCCCTTTTCAAACAATTTTCAAACACAGATGCAAAAATGACATCTTCAAAGTATAGACCTGACCATCTCACACCTTTGCTTGAGAAGCTCTAGTGACTGCCTTCTGGCTGTACCACAAACTCCTCTGTTTTAGTGTCCTTTCTCCAATCCATGTTGTTTACAAGCTAACAAAGTGCCATTCTTAAAGCAAAAGTCTGCTCACATCCCTCTTCTGCTCAAGAAATGCCAGTGGCTCTCTATTGTCTCTAAACTCAAATGAAAACTCCTTTTTGGGCATTTAATGCTCTTTGCAATCTAGTTCCAGCCTTTCTTTCCAGACCTGATGCATACCCCTCCTCTTCATGCCCACTACTGTCCAAACTGCTGTTTTGCACATGTGATATTTCTCCTCCAATCTCTGTGCTTTTGTATAGACTCTCCCTCTCCCCTTCCTCAAATGTGCCTCTTAAAACTTTTCTCCCAAACTTCCAAAGCCAGTTTACATGCCACCTCCTACAAGAAGCCTTTCTTGATGAGTTCCCAGCTATTAGGGCCCCCTCAATCCCTGAAATCACCTTTCATTTATTTTGTATGGATCTTGTATTTACTTTGTATGGATCTTGTATTTACTTACATGTATCATTTTATTTTCCCCAATAGATTGCAAGCTATTAGAAGCTTAGATTTTGTATTTCTAGTGCCTAGAATAGTGCAAAGTACATACTGACACTAAAATATTGTTGTTTGATTCCTTTTTAAAGATAGGGTTAGCAAAATAGTAGACCTGGAGAATATAGGTTTAATGAGAATCCGTAGCAAAGAAGTCAACAAAGTGTTTCATGAAATCTTGTGGACAAGATGGCGAGACATGAGTTGGATAATTGTAGAAATAAGTTGGAATTGGACAACTGGACCTAGAGAGTGGTGCTTAATGGACTAAGAACAACATGATTTATATACATGTGAAGGGGAGAGGGGTCTCTAAAATAGGACAAGGTTTTATTCTTGGTAGAAATATAATGTTAATTTATTAATGGCTCGTTATATGTTTACCAGATCTAAAGGCAACAGGAATCTGGGAAAGGCAGATGGCTATCAAGTTGGGGAACAAAATTAGAAACCAAAACAAAAATGACCAGCTCAAAAACTGCCAAATTCATAAAAAAATTATAAACATACAGTCCTATATGAGTTGGAAAAAAAAGTAACTTGGATTTCTTTTTTTCTAACAAGAAGATTCTAGGAGTCCAGAATGTCCATTGCTCACTGGAGGGAATACTACCTAAGTCACTTATGAGTGACTCAACTGTCACCATAGCGATAACCAGCAGAGACTGAAGATGAGGGGAAAGGGTAGAGGAAGAAGAAATATATATTCCTTATTTCCAAGGAAAGATTAAACCTTTTCTTCCCTTGTCATGGAGGCTATGAGATTAATGACTTATAACCCACCTTTGTATTTTTTTTGCCAGGACTTTGATACATATATCTTTTAGGGTAGAAGCACTTACCAAACCTGTAGACTTTTATAATAATGATAATGATGACAACTTATTTTCGTACACTTATTTTTTAAGGGGATTTATATATCACCTCCATCACACACACACACACACACACTCTAATCCTAACTCACTGAGGGGATAGTGAGCCTTTCTCTGTTTATTTTTAGACAAACACCTATCTTTAGAGGGCAACAAATTACCCAGCCCCTGCATTTACTGGCAACAGAACCACGTTACCCAATGGGTGTAGCTGTTTGAGTCTCTTCCAAAGAATACCAGTGGAGGCTGACTCAAACAATGGGTAATTTAATGACTTCATGTAAGGTCCGATTAGAAAATGGCGCCACATTCCATTATAGTCTAGGGCCTCGGGCGTTGTAGAAATTGAATTATTGCATCAGTGAAACTTTAAGAGGGGCCAAGGCCCTGAACAACAACCTCACAATGTTCTCTTGTCTGAAATTTCTGCTTATGATGGATGTTCAAACTCCCAATTATCCTCTGGGACTCTGCCTTTCCATTGGGTATCAGACCTGAGACACGACAAGAGATGACATTTGAGAGGAATGGAACCTCCCACTCTTAAAGACTAAAAGTTAGGAAGACTCGTAGAATTCTACCTAAAGCTTAAGGAATTGAGCTTTTCTCCCCCATTCTTCTCTCTGAAAGAGTCAGGCCAAATAAAAAAGCCCTTCCAAAGGACCCTCTCCTGAGTTCAGATGGTTGAGGGTCCATTCTTTCTTCTTCCTCAGGTACGAGAACTTGAGACTGATGCTCTTGAATTTTAGAGCTGGGACTTGTCCAGTGCTTCCAGAAATCCAATAAATGCCATCAATCCAGTTTTAAAACAAACACTGGAGAAAAGCAGCTCCTGACATCCAATTAGAGAATTTTACTTCTTAGATGAGCTGCCATTCTCCACCATGAAGACTGAGATCTTTAAGGTGTACAATCCAGGTTGGGCAATGACTTATCACTTAGATCAAGACAACAGTAGGCTGGGCACTTCTTTACAAACTATCTCTCCCTTCCTGCTCCTTCAATGGCTTTTTGATTATTTAACTGAATTAATAGGGACCTCCTTCCCCATCTTAGGAAAAAGGACAGATCAGCAGATCATGAAGAGGTGGCTGACAAATCCAGACAAGCAGATTCACCAGGGGGGTCAAGTGGATGCAAGGGAGGAAGACTGGACATCAATAACTAATCACACAAAACTGCTTCAGGATTAAAAAATCATTGGGGTGCCTAAGGACAAAAACTCTGAGCTTTAACAATACCACATTTAACTGGCTCTTTGGAATTATGTTCTTTAACAAAGACAGATCATGGATTATACACCTAGAGATGGCAGGGACACCAAAGGCCATTTAAACCAAATTCTATTATTTTACAGAGCAGGAGACTGAGTCTGGAAATCATGAAAGATTTGCCCAAAGGTTGAGACTTCTATAATCTTACTCTTCTTCAGTTCATGGGCAAAGGCAAAAGTCTAGCTATAGGATTCAGTGTCTGTGAATCAAGTTGGTGGTTCCAAGAAGGAACATATGCTCTTCATTATAGGTTTGGCCAAGGCTGATGACTAGGAAGGAGGCTGTTTATTTCCAGAACCTTGGAATCCTGGGTGAAAGGGTCCAGTGCAGTAACACAGACAAGCTGGCTGCCAGAAGTTTACTGAGCACTAGACCTTCGTTCCCATGCAGCATGTTCCTTTCTAATTCCCTAGAGTTGAGGCAAGCTCAGGTCACAGAGCAATCAGCTCACTCTATAGACTGCAGAAAGGATAGAGCATTCAATGAGCCCCTCTGATGGAGACCACTTAGGACTAAAGGAGGTCATTTATCATGCTAAATCATCACTTCTTTAAAATGTTTATCTAATTCACCCAAACCCAGCTATTAAGCCATCTTTTTTTCTTGGGGGGGGGCAGAAAGAATTGGTCAGGGAGTGAATGGACTGGATCTATGACTTAATCTGAGGGGAACTCCTGGTCTAGAAACTTACTCTATGAACACTGGGTGCCAACCCAATCTGTAACTTGAGAATCTTCTTAAGCACTGGAAGTTGAACTCATTTGCTCCTTGTCATTCAGCTAGTATTAGTAATAAGTGACAATTGCAATAATGAACAATAATATAAAAATTAGAAATATTAACACATATTTTTGTCTGGGAAAAGGGACAATAGATATATTCATCAGAGAGTAAAACCACCTGAAGGATTGCAAAATGCTTTATATATATTACCTCAGTTGATCTTCCCAACAATACTAAGAAATTAGTCCTTTTATCATCTCCCCCCTTTAAAAGTGAGTAAACTGAGGCTGGCTCAGTGTCATGCAACTAACGTTTAAGGTGGTCTTCCTGAGTCTAACTTCAATACTCTCTCCACCATACCAAATTGGTTCTCCATGATAATGCCATAATGCCTTTTGTTGGCTTCTCTGCATGCATTTGCAAAACTCAAGATTGAAGGAGGAAACAAGGTTGCAAGCAAAAGGATGCCCAGGAGGCACAAAAATCCAGAAAGCCACTTCAATTCAGAGAAGTTCCCACTCTGTCCCTAGAGGTATAAAAAAGACTGACAGAAAATGTGTTTTAGCTACATGTTCATTATCCACCATCCAGATTTTCTTTCTTCATCTGGGTTCCAAGGATTTTCCTTTATATCCTAAGAGGGGTCAACACTCTTGGAGAATGACAAAAAACACTAGAAGGTGAATGAGCCAAAACTCTCATTTTTCAGGTAAAGAGTTCCCTGGAGAAGGAAGACAATTGGTCCTGGACCACAGCTAGTAAGTCAGGGCTACAATCCTAACCCCCCCCCCCGAGCATCTTCTTTTGGCACCCCAAGGCTTCATTCTATGAGCATCACTAGGCTTTACAAGAACCCTCATCTGATGACAAAATGACTATAAATCAAGTCTGATTTTCCCACAGATGGAGATGGATCCCAAACGTTCTGTCTCTCCCATTCCCAGCTCCACTCCATGAACTCCCTGGGATCCTAGTAGTGAGCAAACCTCAGGAGTGATACACCTGGAAAGATGCTATTCTTTAATATGGCACTACCAATTCCTACTATGTCTACCAGGAACTTAGTCGCCACCCAAGCAGGCCATTTTAAATTCCCTTTTGCATTTGCAGAGCTACCTTTCCCTCTTCCATACTATCTTAGGTCACGGAGGAATTCCTCCCATCTTTCCAAACGCAGTAAGCTTTCCAAAATCGAATTCACTTTTTTCTCAAACAGATGCAATACCACATAATGCCAGAAGATGTCATCACATGGTCTATACCAATGTTTTAATTCTCCCTACATTTGAAACTGGTTTTGACAAAAGAAATGGTGCCCTAATCTGTTGATAGTAGAAATTTAAAATTATTAAAAACAATTAAAAACTAAAATTAAAATAGTAGAACTAAAAACTGGAATGCTGGAGGGCTTTTTAGGCCATGCAACACAAAGGGAATAAATTAAACAGGGGGAGGGGGAGAGGGACAAGGGGAATGAGGTTATGGGTTTCACACAGGCCCATTTTTTTTTACGTGTACTTGCCACCAAGTCAACACACAAAGGTAACATGACAAACCCAGGTGCAGTTGGAGGAGCAAAAATGCAGGCAAACAAGGGCTATACCTGGCTTGGGTCTGGCTGAAATAACTTTTGCTTAGATTCCTTCTTTGGAGTGGGGCTGGGCTTTCCAGTAGCTCCTGGCACAAAGGACTGTGGTGAAATAGGCAAAGTCAGTCTGGGCATCTCCAAGGCTTGGCAAAGATTACAGTTGATGGGCTGGAAATCCCCCTCCCTTTTGTTTCATCCTTTGGCAATTTTGGGATGACAAGAAGATCAGTTAAAAGGGGACACGGGGGCCTTGGAGGTGAGTATATGTGACTGAGAGAAGTAGGAACAGAAGTAGAAACAGAGTTAACCCCCCCCCCTTACTCTGGACTGGGATGGGAGAAATTGGTCTTAAACGCAGTCCTGCTCATCTACTACTCCAAATCTGAATGCTATGAATGGATGATTTTTGTTCCAAAGAAACTTGACATGAGTGGCCAAGGGGATGCAAAATATCCTTTTCAGGAATTTAGGAAAATATCCTAAAGAGGGCAAGGGGTTTTACGCAGATCTATACACAGCCTTTTCCCACCCCCAATTCTTGAACCTCCTGCAGGCTTCGACACCAAGGATTTCTCTAGGGAAGATTTTCATTGAATATACCTTAAATCACACTCATGAGCAAAGGCTTACAGGTCTGTGCTGTTTTAAGCATGGCCTTACCGTGTTTAATAGATCAAAAAGGCCTTTAATTATTAGGTATGAAGCTAGTAAAGTGAGATTCTTCAGAGGGTCAGGGTGTTTCATTACTTTGAGAAGGGCAGGATGTAAGATGTGTTTTTGATTTGGGGAGTTCCCCCCACATTTTTGCTAGCACAAGGACACACATATATGTATATATATGACATACGTGTTTATATTAATATATTATGTGTATACACATACATATTTATATAAAAGCCAATGAGGTGGCCAGGGGGTAACAGGATACAACTGGGGCCAGTATCAAAATGTCAGGGCAGGTAACTGAGGTTTGAGCCCCTGCTTCTGCGGAGGAGGTGCACAGAGAGGGGACACAGATGGCCCTCAAGGTCAGAAAACAGGCTCAGGTTTCCTTCTATTTCCTTTCAAAGATGCTCAACTTTTCTACCAATGGGGTTTAAAATCAAATGCATTATTTATCTTCCCCTGGCCTAGGGGAAGCTGCCCAGCTAGGTTTGATCTTTGGATGAGGAGAGCTGCAGAACAATCACCAAGTGAGTGGCAGGTGCTTGCCCTGCTTCCTGGTGGAGGACCTGGCCAAGACTTAATCCCAGTATGCTGTGCTCAAGTAACTGCATTCAGACCCACATGGACCTACTGAGTCTTGTCCCAATTATCCAAGCACATGGTAGAGACATAGGATGGATAATCTTAAACCCGTCCTGTGATTTGTAGCATATATACATATATATGTAATATATTTTATATATATACATAATATTTAATTTTATATATATATATATGGTACAGGGCTATATTGTATGGCATTGAACTTCCCTTTTCAACCTTTTGTTTAGAATGATCACTCTGTTCCAATTGCTTGTTAATTTAATGAGTTCATGTTTCACAAAAGCCTGGGGAGAGGGGCTCCCCCCTTAATAACATAGGGACTGCACCCTCATAATCCATCTGGTTGGAGAGATGAGAGCATCTAACATCTGTACTACTCTGTACTTCTAGATAATTCCACACCTGGAGGAAAAGGTATATTCTCTTTACAGATACTGTTCTCCAAGAGTCTGTCTGCTCCACAGCTTGCCCCCCTTCATTCCTGCCAGAGAACATTCAGATGGCTGAGACTATGGAGACAAGACAGGGCTTGCTTTGCATTTCTATTTTCTTCCTTCCCTCCCTTCTTCCTTCTGTTCTTCCCTTCTTTCCTTCCTCTCACCTTTCTTCCCTCTCTCCTTCTTTCTATCCTTTCTTCCTTTCCTTTCCTTCCTTTCTTCCTCTCTCCCTCCCTTTTTTCTCTCTCCTTCCCTTCCCCTTCCTTCTTTCCTTCCTTTCTCTTTCTCTCTCTCCCTTCTCCCCTCCTTCCTTTCTTCCTTCCTGCTTATAAGAATGCCAAAGAAATTGAGCCTTGATCAGAAGGACTCTACTGGCATCCCTTCTGGCTGTGGCAAAATGCACACTCAGTAAAAGTTGGTAATGAGAAAGGAGAGATGAGAAGAACAAAACCAAGGACTGATGGTAACTTAATTGGGTAAATATGCTACTGTCTATTCAGGGTCTAGGAAAGACCTTCAGAGAATAAGTACCCTGATAATCACTCTCAGCTGGGTGTAACCAAAAGAAATAGAAAACTTGCATCCAGGGCTCACTATTGTCATCATATAACTTTTTGTGACCTTATTTGAGTTTTTTTTTGGTGGTTTTGATTTTTGATAAAGATACCGGACCTGTTTGCCATTTCTTTCCCCAGCTCATTTTACAGATGAGGAAACTGAGGCAAACAGGATGAAGTGACTTGCCCAGGATCACAAAGTTAGTGTCTGAGTCCAGATTTGAATTCAGGTCTTCCTGACTCCAGATCTGGCACCCTACTGCTACTAAACAACAACACACTCCAAGAGATCTCACCAAATGGGGTCAAAATGGTCGAAGGGCTGTTGCAAAATGATGCTTTGTGGAAGCAAAGCAGGGGCCAGAAATATATTGCTATAGGTTGCCATCTTCATATATATATATAACATATATATAACATATATGTGATATAATATAATCCCTTAAATTATATTATATAATATATATATATATATATATAACATATATGTAATATAATATAATCCCTTATTTCCTGGTTATGATTCATCAGGGAAGAGGATCTCTCAGTCTTTTACCATTGATTGGAACAGATTCCTAAGAATTAACCCTTCATTGGTTCATCACAGTCAGAAGGAACCCCATAGCTTCAAGGCTGATGAGTATCAAAATCCCGAGGATACTCTCCCATCCCCACATAAAGAATCAGTCAGTGGAGATTAAGCTTTTTAAAAGCTATGTTCCACCTGTGTTAACAATGTGTCAACATTCACTACAAATATAAATGTGAGGGCAAATGGACAAAGAGACGCTGAGAGAGATCCTGGGGGATCCCTTTATTTTTTTAAATAATTTATCACCTATATAACCAGCTAACACATACTTCATTCTAACTAGATTGGGTTTTGCTGCATGGTTCTCATTTATGCATAGAAACAAGACTATAAATCCATGGTGCCTTTGAAAGTTATAAAAATGTATATGTGTGTGTATATATATATGTACATATGCACATATACATTTATATTTATATATAATACACATCATAAATATTGTATATAATCTATAAATAATATGTATATTATTTATAGATTATATACAATATTTATATATGTATATGAAAGATATATACACACACATTACATTAAGGACATTTTTCACCGTTAGCAAGTCCCCCAGACTATTAGAATTATACATCAGCATGCTTCAGACCACAAGAGAGAATTTAATTACAATTGACTACCTTTCTGTCAGAGGAAGAAGAATCAATAGACAAGGAAGAGGAAGCATCAGTTGAACCACCAGATGGAAGACAAGAGGAAGGGAGAGGGTGGGAATGAGAAAGACCTTTGGTGAGTAGTTTATTCTGTATGGAATAGAAATAGGAAACATTATTATTCCAGAGGAAATTCACATCTGTCCAGATTACAATGAATGAAGCAGGCACATCATTAAACCCCTGCAGAGTGAGAGAAGCTGTTTTTGCTTTGTTTTTCAAGACAAGATGGGCACCCTTAGAATCCAATCAGCCCCATCTGGCACCCATTTAAAAGGCAGAAGGCTGTGTTAGGATCAAACCATTTCCACTCCCCCATAATAAAAAACAAAGCAAAAACAGGTTGAGCAGAACCAAACACTGGTTACTTTGACCACCTCTGTGGTTGCCCCCTCGAGTCTTGCTTCCTAAACTTGGTGCAACAGTCCAGCTCCACCACCACCATCTCCATGAAGACTCCATGCATCCATACCATCTCCAAATAACCTTGTCTTTAGTTTGTATGTGTTTTTGCAACATATAGAGCTGTGCACATATCGTCTCCCTGAGAGAACGTGAGTTCTTGGAAGGCAGGGAATGGTTTGCTATTGTCTTTCTAGCATCCATGTCTTAAACGGTGACTGACACATTGTTGGTATTTAAGAAATGGGAGCTGAATTAAGTGTGTTGCTGTCAAGCCAGTCATAGCCCAGGAGCTACCAAAGGGGAAAAAAGAGAGAGAAAGACCTATTCTGAAGGCAAATGAAGGATTCTGTGAAGGGAGGTTACATGGGGCCTAGTTACGTGCTGGAGATTATTTTGTAAACAGCCCCGGGGAGACCAGCCCTGAATTCATTAAGGGTGATCCTGCAAATTTCCAAGGCAGATAGTTTCCCCCCTTTGGACAGCACTGCACTTTCCATTTTAATGCAAAATGATCAAGCTCCCAAGGGTCAAACAATGCCCAGTGCCCAGGGAAGGACTGATGGATTGTGTCTGATCCAAGATGCTCTGATGGGAGGGAGCAATCCATCTGCTGCCCTGGGCTTCTTGGGCCCCAGTCAATCATGCAAGTTACCTGGGGGAAGTCCTCACAAGCAAACATGGAGGCAAGGTGAGCAGCTTTCTCTTTAATATTCTTTTTGTGAAACTCCCTGTTGGCTAAGTTTTGAGCTCTCTTCTGCAGGTGAAAAAGAGACAGAGAAAGAGAGACAGACACAGAGACAGAGAAAAAGACAGAGGCAGGTAGAGAGAGAGAGAGAGAGAAAGAGAGCCAGGGAGACAGAGAGAGGGGAGGGAAAGGGAGAAGGAAAGAGAGAGGGAGAAAGAGCGAGAGAAGGAAAGAGAGAAAGAAGAAGAGAGAGAGAAATTGAAGGAGAGAGAGAGAGACAGATAGAGACAGAAACAGAAAAGGAGAAATAGACATAGGCAGGAAGAGAGAGACAGA
>JAJPUD010021801.1:0-22500 GCA_023553655.1 Myrmecobius fasciatus | reverse complement strand
ATACTCTCCAGTGTTTTTAATAGGAATGGGTGTTGGATTTTATCTTATTGCTAATATCTTATTTAAAATTTTTGCATCAATATTCATTAGAGAAATTGGTCTATAGCTTTCTTTCTCTGTTTTCACCCTACCTGGTTTAGCTATCAGCACCATATAGGTCTCATAGAAGGAATTTGGCAGTATACCATCTGTCCCTATTTTCTCAAATAGTTTGTGTAGTATTGGGATTAATTGTTCTTTGAATGTTTGGTAGAATTCACATGTAAATCCATCTGGCCCAGGAGATTTTTTCTTAGGGAGTTGGTTAATGACTTGTTCTATTTCTTTTTCTAATATGGAACTATTTAAATAATTTATATCCTCTTCTGTTAACCTGGGCAATCTATATTTTTGTAGATGGATTATCAAACTTACTGGCATAAAGTTGGGCAAAGTAACTCCTAATTATTGCTCGAATTTCCTCTTCATTGGAGCAAAGTTCTCCCTTATCATTCTTGAGAATAACAATTTGATTTTCCTCTTTCCTTTTTCTTATCAAATTAACTAAAGGCTTATCTATTTTTTTTTGTTTTTTCGTAGAACCAACTCTTAGTTTTATTTATTAATTCAATAGTTTTCTTATTTTCAATTTTGTTAATTTCTCTTTTTACTTTTAGAATTTCCAATTTGGTATTTAATTGAGGGTTTTTAATTTGTTCTTTTTCTAGTTTTTTTTAATAAGAAGCCCAATTCGTTGATCTTTTCTTTCTCTATTTTGTGCCAGTAAGCGTCTTGATATATAAAATTGCCCCTTAGAAGCACTTTGGCCGTATCCCACAAATTTTGGTATGTTGTCTCTTTATTGTCATTCTCCTGGATGAAATTATTAATTGTGTCTATGATTTCCTCTTTCACCCATTCATTCTTCAGGATTAGATTATTTAATTTCCAATTAACTTTTGGTTTATTTTCTCCTGGCCTTATATTGCATGTGATATTTATTGCATCATGATCTGAAAAAGATGCATTTACTATTTCTGCCTTTCTGCATTTGTTTTTGAGGTTTTTATGCCCTAACACATGGTCAATTTTTGTATAGGTTCCATGGACTGCTGAGAAAAAAGTAAACTCCCTACTGTCTCCATTCAACTTTCTCCATAGATCTATCATACCTAACTTTTCTAACAATTGGTTTATCTCCCTAGTTTCTTTCTTGTTTAGTTTGTAGTTTGATTTATCTAATTCTGAAAGAGCAAGGTTGAGATCCCCCACTAGTATAGTTTGGCTGTCTATTTCTTTTTCCATCTCTCTTAATTTCTCCCCTAGGAATTTGGATGCTATTGCAATTGGTGCATATATATTTAGTATTGATATTGCTACATTATCTATGGTACCCTTCAATAATATATATTTTCCCTCCTTATCTCTTTTGACCAGATCTATCTTGGCTTCCACTTGATCTGAGATAAGGATTGATAACCCTGCTTTTTTTGTTCACCTGAAGCATAATATTTTCTGCTCCAGCCTTTTACCTTCATCCTATATGTGTCACTGTGTTTTAGATGTGTTTCTTGTAGACAACATATTGTGGGATTCTGGTTTTTAATCCAGTATGATATCCACTTGTGCTTTATGGGAGAGTTCATCCCATTCACATTCACAGTTAGAATAACTAATTCTTTATTCCCTGCCATCTTATTTACCCAAGTTATGTTTCCCCTTTCCTTTCCCCTTTCTCCCTTCCCCCCACCTCAGTACTTTGCTTTTGATGACCCTCTCCCCCAAACAATACTCCACCCTTTAGATCCTTTCCCCCTGTTTTTACTCCTTTCCCCTGATTCTTCTATTTTCCCTTCTATTAGTTTATCCCTTTCTTTTCCTCCTTTCCCTCCCCCTTCCCTCTAGCAACAGACAAGTTTCTATGTGAAATCAAGTGTCTTATATACACTTTTAGAGCCCATCCTGATGAGAGTAAGATTTACACAATGCTCATCTCCCTCCCCTCTTTCTCTCAATTATATTAGATTTTCTTTGCCTCTTCAAGAGATTTTACCTTGTTTTTACCTCCTTTTTTTAGATTTTATTTTACCAATTTTTCCCTCTTTTCCCCAGTAAGACAACCTTTCCCCCTCTAGTTCTCTTTTTCATATTATCAAAGTAATATCTAGTTAATTATACCCCCAAACTTTAAGTATCCCCATAGTAGAAATAAAGTTCTCAAGAGTCCTTTCCTTTTTACCTTTTTTTGCAACTCTTGAGTTCTGTTTTTGGATGTTGAATTTTTTGTTCAGATCTGGTCTTTTCATTAGAAATAGGTGAAATTCACCTATATCATTGAATGACCATCTTCTTCCCTGGAGGATAAAATTATATTATAAAGCAGCGGTCATCAAAACCGTTTGGTACTGGCTAAGACATAGAGCAGTCGATCAGTGGCACAGGATAGGCTATCAGGACAATCTAGGCAATAACCTTAACAATCTAGTGTTCGATAAACCCAAAGACCCCAGCATTTGGGATAAATGCTCACTATTCGGCAAAAACTGCTGGGAAAATTGGAAACTAGTGTGGAAGAAATTAGGGCTTGACCCATACCTAACACCATATACCAAGATAAGATCTAAATGGGTTCATGATCTAGATATAAAGAGGGACTTTGTAAGAAAGTTAGAGGAACGTAATATAGTTTATCTCTCAGACCTGTGGAGATGGAATAAATTTATGTCCAAAGAAGACCTGGGACTCCTAATTGAACACCAGATGGATAATTTTGATTATATTAAGTTAAAAAGTTTCTGTACAAATAAAACTAATGCAGACAAGATTAGGAGGGAAGCATCAAATTGGGAAATCATCTTTACATTCAATGGTTCTGATAAAGGCCTCATTTCTAAAATATATAGAGAATTGTCTCATATATATATAAGAATTCAAGCCACTCTTCAATAGATAAGTGGTCAAGGGATATGAACAGACAATTTTCAGATGATGAAATTAAAACCATCTCTAGTCATATGAAAAGTTGCTCCAAATCACTATTGATCAGAGAAATGCAAATTAAGACAACTCTGAGGTACCACTACACCCCTGTCAGATTGGCTAAAATGACAGGAAAAGATAACGATGAATGTTGGAGGGGATGTGGGAAAACTGGGACACTAATACATTGTTGGTGGAACTGTGAACGGATCCAACCATTCTGGAGAGCAATTTGGAGCTATGCTCAAAAAGTTGTCAAACTGTGCTTACCCTTTGACCCAGCAGTGTTTCTACTGGGCCTATATCCCAAAGAGATCTTAGAGGAGGGAAAGGGCCCCACATGTGCAAGAATGTTTGTGGCAGCCCTTTTTGTAGTGGCTAGAAACTGGAAACTGAAGGGATGCCCATCAATTGGAGAGTGGCTGAATAAATTATGGTATATGAATGTTATGGAATATTATTGCTCTGTAAGAAACGACCAGCAGGACGATTTCAGAGAGGCCTGGAGAGACTTGCATGAACTGATGCTGAGTGAAACGAGCAGAACCAGGAGATCATCATACACAGCAACAACAGTATTACATGATGATCAATTCTGATGGCCATGGCTCTCTGCAACAAAGAATTGTCTCAAACCAGTTCCAATTGTTCACTGAAGAAAACCATATACACCTAGAAGGAGGGATATGAACTATGGACCACAACGTAACATTTTCATGATCTCTATTGACATTTGCTTGCATTGTGTTGCCTTTCTCTGATTCTTTTTTTTTTCTTGTAGATAGGATTTTTCTTGCACAACTTGTCAAGTATTTCAACATAATTAACATGTTGTGGACTTCCTGCCATTTAGGGGAGGGGAGGGGACTGGGGGTAAAATTTGTAATGGAAAGCTTTGTAAAGATCAATGTTGGGAAACTACCCATATACATGTCATACAAATAAAAAGCTTTATAAAAAAAAATAAATAGGTGAAATTCACCTATATCATTGAAAGACCATCTCCTTCCCTGGAGGATAATGCTCCTTCTAGCTGGATAGGTTATTCCTGGCTGTAATCCAAGTTCCTTTGCCTTTCAGAATATCTTGTTCCAGGCCCTTCTATCCTTCAATGTGGAGACTGACAGATGGTGTGTGATTCTAATTATTTATCCTCAGTATTTGAATTGTTTCTTTCTAGCTGATAGCAGAATCTTTTCCTTGGTGCTATAGTCCTGAAATTTAGCCACGATATTCGTTGGGGTTTTAATTTTGGGGTGTCTTTCAGGAGGTGATTGGTGAATTCTTTCAATGGTGATTTTGCCTTCTGATTCTACAATCTCAGGGCAGTTTTCTTTTCCAGGATTTTCCAGGATCTTCCAGGATTTCCTGGAAGATAATGTTTAGATTCTTTTTTTCATCATGACTTTCCGGAAGTCCAATAATCCTTAGATTGTCTCTCCTAGATCTATTTTCCAAGTCAGTTGTTTTTCCTAGGAGATATTTCATATTTTCTTCTAATTTTTTATTTTTTTTGTTTTTGTTTGACTGATTCTTGAAGTCTTATTGAGTTATTCACTTGCATTTGTTCAATTCTTATTTTTAAAGTGTTGTTTTCTTCAGTTACCTTTTTAAGCTCCTTTTGTAACTGGCCAATTTGTTCATTGCACTTTTTCCACTTCACTAATTTTATTTTTCAATAAATTGGTGTCTTTATCATATCTCTTTTGGAGGGCTTCTTGCACTGACTTCAGTTTATTTTCCCATTTATCCTCTAGCTCTCTTTTGAGATTCTGTATGCAATCTTCCAAAAAGGCCTTTTGAAAAGGGGACCAGTGATGGTCCTTAATAGCATTCTCTGAAGTTTTGTCTAAAGGAACCTTAGAATCTGGGGTCAACCCTTATCTGTCTCGATAAAAGGTGTCTATGGTGAGAGCTCTCTTTTGCTTCTTCATTTTTTTTAGTCAGCGTGTATATCTCTTTAAGGTTTGGAAAAATGTTGGCTAAAGCTCTTTGCCCTGGGGCAATTTGCAAAGTTAATTTAAGATGTTGGCCAGTGGGGGCTAGGACTAAGTCCTAATTACTCCTTAAACAAGGCAAGTCTGCCAGAACACCTGCCCCCAATCAGGGCAGAGTGTCCCGAATGCCTCAGATAAACTCCAGGTGTTTGGAGTTTGGAGTTTGGAGTTTTTGCCACAATGAGCTGAGTCCCACCCTCACTTCTGGCCTACACCACTCTTTATCCCTCTGTCCAAGATAGACAAACCTGATGTGAAGTTCTTCAGAGATATCAGCAAATCGTATCCAAGTATTTCTGAATTCCTTGACTTGAAGAGCAGTTCAGAGGCTTATTTTATTGTTCATTTGACAGAAGATAGGAGGAGAGGCAGAGAGTCACGTTTTCACTCCGCCATCTTGGCTCCGCCCCCCCTAGACTCTTTTTCCCTATTTTTTCAAATAGTTTATATGGTATTGGAATTAATTGTTATTTCAATGTTTGGTAGAATTCACATGTAAAACCATCTGGCCCTGGAGCTTTTTTCTTAAGGAGCTGATTAATAGCTTTTTCTATTTATTTTTTGTGAAATGGGGTTATTTAAATAGTTTATTTCCTCTTCTCTTAACCTGGGCAATCTATGTTTTTGTAGATATTTCTCCATTTCATTTACATTATCAAATTTATTGGCATTGAGTTGGGCAAAGTAATTCCTAATTATTGTTCTAATTTCCTCTTCATTGGAAGAACGTTCTCCCTTGTCATTTTTGAGACTAACAATTTGATTTTCCTCTTTCTTTTTTCTAATTATATTTACTAGAGGCTTATCTATTTTGTTGTTTTTTTCATAAAACCAACTCTTAATTTTATTTATTAATTCAATAGCTTTCTTATTTTCAATTCTGTTAATCTCCCCTTTTATTTTCAGAATTTCCAATTTGGTATTTCATTGAGGGTTTCTTATTTATTCTTTTTCTAGTTTTTTTTTAATAGTAAGCCCAATTCATTGATCTTCTCTTTCTCTATTTTATGTAAGTAAGCATGTAGAAATATAAAATTACCCCTCATAACATCTTTGGCCGTATCCCCCAAATTTTGGTATGTTGTCTCATTATTTTTATTCTCCTGAATGAAATTATTGATTGTGTCTATGATTTGCTCTTTCACCCATTCATTCTTCAGGATTACATTATTTTATTTCCAAGTAACTTTTGGTCTATTTTATACTGGTCTTATATTGCATGTGAGTTTTATTGCACCATGATCTGAAAAGGATGCATTTACTATTTCTGCTTTTCTGCATTTCATTTTGACATTTTTATGCCGTAACACATGGTCAATTTTTGTATAAGTTCCATGAATCACAGAAAAAAAAAAGTAAACTCCGTACTGTCTCCATTCAATTTTCTCCAAAGGTTTATCATATCTAATTTTTCTAACAATTTGTTTACCTGCCTACTTTATTTCTTATTTATTTTGTGGTTTGATTTATCTAATTCTGAGAGAACAAGGTTGAGATTCCCCAATAGTATAGTTTTGCTGTCTATTTCTTCTTGCATTTCTCTTAATTTCTCCTCTAGGAATTTGGATGCTATGCTACTTGGTGCATATATATTTAGTATTGATATTGTTACATTATCTAGGATACCAAAATACAGTTTCCTTTCTTATCTCTTTTGATTAGATCTATATTTGCTTTTACGTGATCAGATATCAGGATGGCTACCCTTTCTTTTTTTTTGTTCATCTGAAGCATAATAGATTCTGCTCCAGCCTTTTACCTTCACCCTGTATGTGTCTCTATGCTTTAGATGTGTTTTGTTCAGACAGCATATTGTTGGATTCTGGTTTTTAATCCAGTCTGCTATCTGCTTCTGCTTTATGGGAGAGTTCATCCCATTCACATTCACAGTTAAGATAACTATTTTTGTATTTCTTGCCACCTTATTTACCCAAAGTTATGTTTTTCTCTTTCCTTTCCCTTTTTTCCCTTCCCCCCTTCCCAGTATTTTATTTTTGATGGCCACCTCACTCTAATAGTCTGAGATACCTCTACACACTTATTAGATTGGCTAAAATGATAGGAAAAGATAATGAGGAATTTTAGGAGGGATGTGGGAAAACTGGGACACTGATACATTGTTGGTGGATCTGTGAACGGATCCAATCATTCTGGAGAGCAATTTGGAACTATGCTCAAAGAGTTATCAAACAGTGAATTCTCTTTGACCCAGACATGTTTCTACTGGACCTATATTCAAAAGAGATCTTAAAGGAGGGAAAGGGATCCATTTGCACAAAAATGTTTATGGTAGTCCTTTTTGTAGTGACTAGAAACTGGAAACTGAATGGATGCCCATAAGTTGGGGAATGGCTGAATCAATTATGGAATGTGAATGAATATTATTTTCCTGTTAGAAACGAGCAGCAGAATAATTTCACAGAGACCTGGATGGACTTGCATGAATCCATGCTAAGTGAAATGTGCAGAAACAGTAGATTGTTATCCGCAGCAACAACAATACTATATGATGATCAATTCTAATGGACATGGCTCTCTTCAACCATGAGATATTTCAAACCAGTTTCAATTGTTTAGCAATGAAGAAAATCATATACACCCAGGGAGAAGGCTGTGGGATCTAATTGTGGACCATAACATAGCATTCTCATGCTTTTTGTTGATGTTTGGTTGCATTTTGTTTTCCTTCTCAAGGTTTTTTCTTGTAAATCTGCTTTTTCTTGTACAGCAAGATACTTGTATAAGTATGTATACATATATTGGATTTGTCATATATTTTAATTTAATTAACATGTATTAGACTACCTGTCATCTAGGGGAGGATGTAGGGGGAAGGAGAGAAAAATTTGGAAAAGAAAATTTTCAATAATGATCAGTGTTGAAAAATTACCCATCCATATGTTTTTAAATAAAAAGATTTAATTAAAAAATCATATTTCAGTTCCTTTGATCCATTAAAGTGGAAGTTGTGAGGTCTTGAGTAATCTTGATTGTGGCTCTTTAATATTTGAATTAGTTCTTTCTTACTGCTTGCAATATTTTCTCCTTTATCCAATGATTCTGAAATTTAGCTACTATATTCCCTAGAGTTTTCATTTTGGGTCTTTTCAGGACGTGTTCATTGGATTCCTTTAATGGCTACTTTACCCTCTGGTTCTAGGACATCAGGGGAGTTTTCCTTGATGATTTCCTGATTTCTTGTTTTATAGTTCCTCATTTTTATCTTGATTTTCAGGTAACTCAGTAATTCTTAGATTGTCTCTCCGGGATCTATTTTCCATGTCCCTTTTTTTTTTCCGATGAGCTGTTTACATTTTCTTCTATTTCTTCTTTTTTGATTTTGTTTGACTGATTCTTGATATCTCATTGAATCATTCACTTCCATTTGTTCAATTTTAATTTTTAGTCAATTATGTTTTTCAGTTATCTTTTTTTCATTTCCTTTTCCATTTGGCCAACTGAACTTTTAAATGAGTTGTTTTGTTCATTGGAGTTTTTTTTCCATTTCACAAATTTTGTTTTCCAATGAGTAGGTTTCTTTTTCCATTTTGTCAAATCTATTTTTTAAAGAATTAGGTGCTTTTTCCATTTCTCTATTTTTATCTGTTTTTTATCTATTTATTATTATCTAATATTTATTATTATTTATCTATATATTTTATCTATTTTTAAAGGAGTTTTTTGAGATAATTTGTTTCTTTTTCCATACTTTCTTGCAATTTTTTTTTCATTTCCTTTCCCCATTTTTCTTCTAAGTCTCTTTTAAGGTCTTTTTTGAATTCTTCCAAGACAGCCTTGAGAAATAGAGGCCAATTCATATCACCCTTTGGATTTTAATGCAGATATGATTTTCATTGAGTGTCCTCAGGTTTTGAGGTCTGTTTTTCTGTCTTCATGAAAGCTACTATCAGAGCTCTTTTTTGTTTTGTTTTGTTTTTTGCTTATTTTTAAAAGTTGAGGTCTGCTCTTAGGGGAAATAGTACATTGTACCAAGCTTCCTCTACAGGCTACAGAGACTTCATGCTGCCTTGGGGCCAGTGCTGCTGACTTCTTTTCTGTGCTTGGTAGGTGTGACCAAGTCTTTCATTCTTTTGGGTTTCCGGGGCTCACTATTTGCATTTTGTATTGCATTGGATGCCTCATAGCTAGGCTATTGATCAACTAGCTTCTGAACCAGGAAAGATTAATTAACAATGCTGTATTTTGGCTAAGAGTCTCTGGGTAGATTCTCTCAGTGCACAGATGTCACATTGCCCTAGGTCTCTGCATTATGCCTGTGCTGGGCCATCTGCCACTCCCTTACCTCTACACACACAGACTTTTCTGAAGGTGTTTCAAAATATCTCGTCCTGGAAATTTGTTACACTCCAAATATTTCTGTGTTCTGTCACTCCAAAAGCAATTTAGAGGTTTGATCTGATGTTGATCTTAGTGAAGCCAGGAAGAGCTCTGACAAAGATCTGTCTACTCTCCATCACTGTGGCTCAGCTCTCTCCACATCTTTTTCAATGTTAGACTAGGTGGTCAAAATTATTATTTTTTTTTGCCAACATCCATTCCCTGATGGTCAACACTTTGCTGACAATCTTGCTATGTTCTCCCGAGTGAAGGGTTCTTCCAGTGTCCACAGTCCTTTAAAGCTATCTTGGAAAATATTTGACTATGGCAGGAGATGCCTGTGAACTTTGATAGGAAAAAAATTTTTTATTTTCATTAAATTTTAAATGAAAATTTATCATTCTCTTATATTATGAGTTTTGTTACAGAGATACATAGAGTGCTTTTAAAAGAAGGGAAAAACATTGTCACTGCCCTCAAGAAACTCACAAAATAATGGGGAAAACAATATATGAACATAAATTTTGTAGAATAAGTTGGAGAAC
Source organism: Myrmecobius fasciatus (assembly GCA_023553655.1). Lineage (NCBI taxonomy): Eukaryota > Metazoa > Chordata > Mammalia > Dasyuromorphia > Myrmecobiidae > Myrmecobius > Myrmecobius fasciatus. The sequence goes on along the minus strand of JAJPUD010021801.1, from coordinate 12,662 downwards.
AATCTCACATTAAAGACATAAGAATTCAGGGAAATCAATAAAGGTTATATGAGGAAGGTGGGATTTTGCCTGAGATTCAAAGAAACCAAGGAAGCTATAGATAGAAATAAAAAAGAGATAATTCCAAGAATGGAGGATAGCTACTGAAAATGTGAAAGATTAGAAGCTCCTGCATAGCACAATTGGCATTAGTTGCATAATCCAAAGCAAATCACTTTATCTTTCTGTCTTAATTTACTCATCTATAATATGGGGATAATTATAGCATATATTTCATAAAGTTGTTGGAAAGATCAAATGAGATAAAATAGATAGAGCTTTTTCAAATCTTAAAGCCTTATCCAAATTTCATATTTGAATGATAAGACAGAATGTCTCATGTGAATAAGAGGAAGGTCAGAATGACTGGATCAATGAAAATGGGGAGGAGATCAAGGTGCAAGAAAATTATAAAGGTAGAAGATGCCAAATTATTAAGGATTTTAAAGACAAAAATATTACATTTGATATTGGAGATAATGGTGAGCCACTGGATTTTATTGAATAAGAGATGAAATGATCATATTTGTGCTTAGGAACATCATTTTTATAGCTGATAGATTGCAGTATAGATGAGTCAGAGAGTCTAAGCTGAAGGCTGTTATAGCAATTCAGGCATATGGTGATGAGAGCTTATGCTAGCATAATAGTGGTGTTAGAGGAGAGATTAAGAGAAGTGTGGTAGAGAGGTAAAATTGATAGTACTTGACAGGAGATTAGATATGGAGGATGAATGAAGGTAAAAAGTTGGAAGATGACATCCAGGTTGTCAGCTGAGTGACAAGGAGGATTATGGCATCCTCAATAAGCAAGTAAAAAAAAAATTAAGAAGAGAAGAGAGTTTGGAGAGAAAAAAGTGAGTTTCAGGTGAAGAAAACGTATGGATTCAGGTCAGCACCCTTTTTGCAAATTATTGTCTTAAGAGAGTTGCCTATAGCAGTAGTGTCAAATTCAAACAGAAACAGGGGCCATTAAACTGTATATAAGGATCCCTGTGGGCCAGCATATTGATATAGTTTTAAAATGCAATATCTCTCATGTTCAACTGCATTTGAATTTATTTTGCTAAATATTTCCTAATTGCATTTTAATATTGTTTGGGAAGTCTTTGGCACTGCTTGGTACTACAGGCTTAGACTATTAAGAATTTGAGTGATTTATACTGAGAGCTTAAGTAACTTTCTCAGGATCACACATCAAGTATACATGAGTCAGGACTTGAACCCAGGCCATCCTGGTTCTAACAAGATTTCTTTTATGACATAATGTCTTTGATTATATATGAATGCTTCTCAAATATTTTTCATCAGAGTATGGCTTCACTGTGACAAAAGATCCCATAGACCAATTATAATTCTCATACTCACTTGCCACCCAACAAACTCTCACTGTAATTGACAAGAATATTTATATTTTAATAAACAGTTATCAGCTGATAATGTTATTCTATCATATGACCTGGAACGATAGTCACAAAGAATCAGAGACATGCACAGACGTCATGGAGTTATGTCCTCCAACCACCTCATTTTACAGATGAGAAAATTAAGAGCCAGAGAGTTGAATTAATTGACAAATGGTCACAAACTGACAGAAATAGAGTTCAATCTCAGTTGTTTTATCTTCAGTTGCATTCTTTCCATTCTGATACTCCATTCTTTTTTTTTATTTTATTTTTAACTAAATATCAAATGTATCATATAAGAATGAAAAATATCACTGGATTCCCATTATTGATATATATGCTAAACTTTCTACCACAGAAAAATAATCAGCTTTCAAAAAGTAAGAAGGAATTTTGCTGGGCATTGAAGACAAAAAAAAAAAAAAACAGTTTCCTTGTCCAAAAAAGGTTTACATTCTTCAGGGAGAAACAGCATATTTGTAAACACAATACAAATTACAATATCATACAGAAAATAAGCATAATACTCTTGGAAGAAATAATACTAGAATTTGGCAATACTGGGAAAGAGGTAGAAGGTAGTGCTAGCGTTAAATTTTGAAAAAATAGTAAGCATATAAAGCAATATGTTGTTAAGTTGTGTTGTTCACATTCAACCTTTTGTTACCCCATTTTGAATTTTCTTGATATATATATATATATATATATATATTTCTATAGTTTTATATAGTTAAATAACTGAGTCTGGATTCGAAATCATGAACATATCTTCCCAATTTCAAGTCCTGTCCACTATTCATTGTGCCATCTGGTAACCCTAATAAATCAACATAAATGATATTAGCAACAGAAGGGAACATGTTCACTAGATCAGATTTTGGACAAATATGAATAAATGTTTTGAGACAAAAAGAAAATGATTCAGCATCTGATAAGGCAGAGGTAGCTGTGAATTCCCAAAAAAGCACAAATATAGCACAAAAATTCTGAATGATTTAAAAGAAATACAAGTGTAATAAAAGCAGAACTTATGTCTTCTACCATAGAAATAATCGACATAAAAGAAAAAAAAAAACAATTGAAACCAGATCTTAAATTTGAATTCCTAGTATGTTATAATGTTTTTAAAATGCTTATTCACAACTGGTTCATTATTTATTTATTTATATTAAGTAGGTATTTTGCTAATATTTCTTCTCATAATCTGATTTCAATTAAATAGTTTGTATTGGTTCAAATGCTATTTCACATAAAAATAAATTATGGTGATAATTAACATTGTGAATAACCTCATAATTTAATATAGTGGAAAGCAAAACTCTTATTTCCTTTTACTTTTATTATAAACATTTCTTCATGAGTCTCTAAGTAGGAATGAAATTTTAAAAATTACTGATCTCATGGCATGTGTATTACATTATGCACTACCCTTAATCAATGACAAATTCTATTCTTGTCTCTCTAAGAATATACCCTAGAAACATGGGGGGAAAGAGAAAAGTATTTCCCCCCCCCTTTACTTTTCTGCTCCATTTTCCTCATTCCCAATACTGAGTTGGTGACAAAAATGGATGAAGAGAGTGTTCTGTGAAGGCAGAAAAGATAGAGATGAGAGTTCTTCCTCATATTAGAATTATATCCTTTTCAAAATATAGAGATGACAATTCTTCCTCATGTTAGAATTATATCCTTTGAAAAGCCTACCCAGAAATTGCATGAGAAATGCTTTCTATTATCTGAGCTATGTGAGTGAAAACTCTACCTGTGTACATAGCCGATTGAGACATTCATAACAGAAGCAAACAACAACCACCACAACAACTTTTGGTAAACATGTTCCTTTATATCAGTTTTATATATATAAAATATATGTATACATATATTTATAAGTTTAATCTAATTTAATTTTCATTTCCAGATTCTTTCCTTTCTCTCATCCATTGAAAAAGCAAAATAATGCAAAACCTATTACCAATATGAAGTCATGTAAAACAAATTTCTTTATTAACTATTACAGAAAAAAAAGGAAAAGTGTCTCAATATGCACTCTAAGTCTATTATTTCTCTCTTTGAAGGTGTATACATTTTGATCAAGAATCCTTTGAAATTATGGTGTTTTTTTCAATGTTATGTAGGTGGAGAATATTCCTAGCAGTTGAGATATTTAGGAAAGTTTTAGTATACAAGGTAATGCTTTAGGGGGAATATGGAAACAAATTAGAGATATTATAAGCTAGAGATGAGTATGGAACTTATTCTCAAATACAGGAGAGACAGTGCAAAGCATTGGAGATAGAAAATGGAGTATTACTTATTAGGAAAGTTAATAAATAGAATGAATTAGTTTGTATTGTTCCTGATGGACAATATGATGAAATAATGTTGGAAAGGTAAATTGAGTCATTGTTTTAGAGAGCTTTAAATTTCAAAGGTTTAGGAGAACATTATACACAGCAACAAGACTATACGATGATCAATTTTGATGGACATGGTTCTCTTCAACAATGATGTGATTCAAACCAGTTGTGCTGCGATGAAGATAGTCATATACATCCAGAGAGAGGCCTGTGGGAACTGAATGTGAACGGCAACACAGCATTTTAACACTTTCTTTGAATATTTCCATGCATTTTGTTTTCCTTCTTAGGTTGTTTTTTCTTCTTCTCTTTCTAGATCTGATGTTTCTTGTGCAGTAAGATAACTGTATAGATATGTATACATGTATTGTATTTGTCATATAATTTATCCTATTTAGCATGTATTGGATTACCTGTCATCTGGGGGTGGGGGGTGGGGGGAAGGAGGGGAAAAGCTTGGGAAAAAAGTTTTTGCAAAGGTCAATGTAGAAAAATCACTCATATGTTTTGTAAATAAAAAGCTTTATAAAAAAATAAATTTCAAAGGTTTGTGTATATTTCAATCCTAGAAGTAACAGGGAGCCCCTAGAGTTAATTGAATGGCATAACAGTCTGGTCAGATGTGTTTCAGGGCATCCTTTTGGCAGTTGAGTGTAGTATAGATTTGAAAGTAAGATACAATTTTAAAATTATAGTTAGGAGGACATTGTTAGCTTGTGGAGAAATTAAAAATAAAATTTGGTAACTGAATATGTGGAAACAGAAATGACAAGGGATTTGAGATGACCTCAATGGGAGCTAGATAATGTGATAGATAACATACTGAAATTTAGGATCAAGAAAACAAGAGTTTGTTTCATGCCTCAAATATTTATAAGTTATGTGACTCTTGGGACAATCATTTAATCTCAACCTCATTTTCTCAAATTAAATTAGGAATAATAAAAGGATTAATCTCACATTGTTGTAAGAATCAAATGAGATGATATTTTTAAAGTGCTTGTTATTTATTATTACAAAGGTGTTCATTTATTTATTTATTTTATTTATGATGATGGCTATGTCAATGACCCTGGTGAATTTGGTGGATTTATTTTTGATGAAACTAAGACCAACTCTGTTAGGAACAATAGGTGACAGGTGTATAGAGAGCTGAGCCTAGAATCAAAAAGACTTGGCACTTAGATACTTATTTGATCTGTGTACCTGGGCAAATAACTTCAATTCTATTTCCCTCTGACTTCTTAATTCTAAAATGGGGATAATGATAGCACTCATCTCCTAGGGTTGCCATGAAGGTCAAATGAGACACAGTGACTGACATACAGGAAGCCTTATATAAATTTTAGTTATTATTATTGTTGTTTTGTTATTTTTTTTACTCTGGGGGCTAAAGAGAGATCATTTTTCATCTGGTGGTAATTTCATCACTACCAGAAAGTCCTTTCTTGTTTTCCACTTCTAAACTGATCTCACCATCATTGAAATAATCATCCCTCAATGGACATCTAATAGCTTTGTTTGCTATCTGTCTATAAATTCATCTTGTTATATTTTGTTTTCCTATTTTTAAAATCTGTTACTTACAGGTTTCCTTTTAGTCTAGAAAATGGAATTTTCATATACATAAATAAATTTTGAAGCTATATGTTGCTGATTTCTAGTTTCACTAGTGAAATTAAGTCAGAAATTGTTGATGGCTATTGTTTATGTGCCTTATATTGTTCTGCCCTTTGTGGGATTGCAATAAACGCTTTAATGATGGTGCTATTTTTCTGCTCAATTTAATAAAGGTAAGAATTATTTGTCAGTTTCAATATTATGTGCACTTTTAAAATACATTTAAAAGGTCCCTATAACAATAGTCAATTCAAGCTGAAAATCATTTTATGCATTTAGGTGAATAAATGAAATTTTTCTCCAATTATAAATATCAGTGTCTCTCCCCAGAAATCAATCTGCTGTGTAAATATGTTATGGTTTAACATGGCATCAAATACCATCCAATTTTTACATCTCTTCTTGGTTCATATCTGATAACTCCAGGCTAATTTGCTAAAATTACAATGTTACCTTGAAACAATTGATTTCAAACATTTTTGCTTCTGCTACTGATACTACTATTTCATCTTTGTTATTTTATAGAAATAATGAGTGGTTCCATGGGAATTTTTTTTTGTGGGGAAACAAAATGTTTTGGACAGACTTCAAACATTCATTTTTTTCTATAAACTTAGTGATATATCAGTAATCCAAAGACTATAATGTCCAAAGCAATCAGAAAGGGATTTCTTAATTTTACTGGATCAGTTATAATTTAGTTCAACTGCTATGTGGATCCATAGGGATGCACACCTTCTCATCCTCTTCCTGCCCCTCAGCCCTTATCCTACATTGGATTAGACTTGGTTTTCCAATTATTTTCCTACTATTGACCAAGCTAGATGCCTAGGCTATTGACCATAGCCCAATTTATCTTGGGAAACCATGAGATGCCTAACCCCTCCTACTTCTAGTTTGTCCATTCCGGCTGCTTTGCTACTCAATATAAATCCTGTTCCCAGACCTATCCTTAAGTACCCCAGTATGAACTGTGTGGCATCCCAAGCTGCAACTCACTTGCCCTAATTAAAGATCCCAATTAAAAATAAAAATAACTTAGAAAGACTTTAGGAAAGGTCTGTATCATTGGGTAAAAGGGGAACACAGCCTAATGCAAATGTTGTCTAAGGAAACAAGCAGAAAGCTCTTAGCCAGAAGGTAGATCAGAAACCTAGGTGCCAGAGCAGTGGGCTAGTGACACCGCAGTACAAGAGTGATGCTACAAACTGTAGCTCAGAAGGTAACTTAGCTCAGAACTCCAACACAACAGGCTTAATTTGGCCAGTCCAGCCCAGTGGAGTGGGCAAGCTGCAAGCACCAGATGCACCAGGACAGAAGGCCTGTGACAAAGCCCCTACACAAGAAGCTTGGAACAGTGTCCCTTGTAGTCCAGGACCAGAACTAAACTTTTAAAAATGAGCAAAAAAATAAAAAAGAGCCCTAATCAGAGAAAGTTTCTATGGCAAAAGTGAAGATCAAACCACAAACAGAACAGGACAGCAATGTCAAAATGCCTAAATATGAAACGTTAAAGGGGAATATGAATTGTTTTGAAACCCAAGATGTCCTCTTTAAAGAGTTCAAAGATTATTTATAAAAACCAAATCAGAGAGGTAAAAGAAAAACTGGGAAAAAATGAGAGTTATGCAGGAGAATTGGGGTGGGGGAGAGGAAGAGTTAACAGCTTGAAAAGGGAGGCACAAAAAATAACCAAAGAAAACAACTGCTTAGAAGTTAGAATTGGTGAAATAGAAAGGAAGTACAAAAGCTAACTATAAAAAATATTTCTTAAAAGCTTAGAATTGGGCAAGTGGAAGTCAATTACTCTGAGACATCAAGAATCTGTCAAACAAAATCAAAAGAATGAAAGAAAATACAAAATACCATATTGGAAAAAAAAACTAACCTGGAAATAGATCTGAGAGATACCTTTAAGAATTACTACTTAAAAGCCTTAATAATAATAAGAACCTTGTTAGTATTTTTAAAAAATTATCAAAGAAAATTGACTTGATATCCTAGAACCAGCAAATAAAAGAGTCATTGAAAGAATTAGTTGGTCATTTCCTGAAAGAGATTCCAAAATGAAAACTTCAAAGAACATTGTAGAAAAATTCCAGAACTATCAGGATAAGGAGAAAATACTTCATGCAGATGGAAAGAAAAAAAAATCAAAATCAAGGAGACAATGACAGGATTCTATAGGACTTATCAGCGTTTGCATTAAAGGATCAGAGGACTTCATATATGATATTCTGGAAGGTAAAGGAACTTGTATTGCAACCACAAATTTAGTACCCAGCAAAAGCAAGATAATATTTCAGGGGAAAGCAAAGATATTGAATGAAGTAAGGGACTTTCAAACTTTACTGAAGAAAAAAACCCGATGTAAACAGAAAATTTGATCTTCAAATATAAGACTCAAGAGAATTTTAAAAAAGTAAATGGGAAAGAAAAAATGAAATATGTTTTCAATAACATTAAACTGTTTAACATCTCTGCATGGGAAGAAACTTGTTCTTGAGAATGGTATCTTTATTAAAGCAGCAAGAAAGAGTATATATAGACAGAATGTTTGAGTATAAGTTGACTTTGATATGATAAAAAAGTAATAGCTAAAAAGAGGATTGTATTGGGAGAAGAAGAAAAAGAGACAGAATAGGGTGAATTATATCACATGAAAATGCACAGAAAAATCTATTACGATAGAGGGAAAATAGAGAGGGTATGAGAAATGTTTCAACCATAATCTCATTGGAATTGGATCAAAGAAGGAATAACATACACACTTGATTGTATATAGAAATTCATCTTATCTTTTAAAGAAATAGGAAAAGGGAAATAAAATTGAAGGGTGAGAGAAGGGAAAGCAAAAAGGAAGGCTGAAGTAAAAGGGAAGGGGGAAAGAAAATGGGGAGACTTCTGACTGAAGAGAAGGCAGATTGAGGGAGATGACAATCAGAAGTACAACACAGTGAAGATTGATAGGCTCAAGGAGAAAGAAAAATATAAATGAGGAAAAATAGGATGAAGGCAAATACCTAGTGAATAATCATAACTGGGAATGGGATGAACTCTCCAACAAAATGGAAGCAGATAACAGACTATATTAAAAGTCAGAATCCAATATGTTGTTTGTTGTTTACAAGAAACACATTTGTTGCCGGACAATACACAGAGTAAAAATAAAAGGCTGGGATACAATGTATTATGCTTCAAATGAAGCAAAAAAAAAATAATAATCAAAAGAAGTGATAGCAATCCTGATGTCAGGAAACATAAAAACAAAAATATATCTAACTAAAAGAGATAATGAAAGACTCTACAACTTCTTAAAGGTGTCATAAACAATGAAGTAATGTTGACACTAAACATATATGCACCAAGTGGTATAACAATCAAACTGTTAAAGGAGAACTTAAAGTAAGTTACATGAAGAAATAGACATCAAAACTATCTTAGTGTGAACTGTCAAACTTTCCTCAAAACTAGATTAATTTAACCACAAAATGAACCAGAAAGAAGTTAAGGAAGTGAATAGAATTTTACAAAAGTTAGAGATTATAGACCTCTGGAGAAAATAGAATGGGGATAGAAAGGATTGTATCTTTTTTTTTCCTCTTTGATTCATACATGGTACAAACAGAAAATTTGACCATGATATTTTTTCCCTGAGGCAGTTGGGTTTAAGTGACTTGACCAGGGACACACAGCTAGGAAGTGTTAAGTGTCTGAGGGCAGATTTGAACTCAGTTCCTCCTGAATCAGGGCTGGTGCTCTATCCACTGCACCACCTAGCTGCAGCAACCATGATTTAGAGAATAAAAAAAAAAAACCTCACAAATAAATGCAAAAAGGTAAAAATAGTAAATGCATTCTTTTCAATTCGTGATGCAATAACAATTATGTGTAATAATGTTCCTTGGAAAGACAGAAAAAAATTAATTGGACATTATTAATTTCATCCTAAAGAATAAGTGGGTCAAACCACAACTCATAGAAACAATCAATAATTTCATCAAAAAAAAAAAAAAAACAACCATAAAGAGACTACATACCAAATATTTTGGAATGCAGCCAAGGCAATTCTTAGGGGAAATTTTATATCTCTAAATACTCTACATGAATAAAATAGAGGAAAATAGTAAATGAATTGGATATGTAAGTAAGAAAGCTAGAAAAACAACAAGGTAAAAATCCCCAATTAAATACCAAATTAGAAATTCAGAAAATAAGAGATCAATAAAAATTGAAAGTAAGAAAACTATGATCTAATAAAACTCGGAGCTGATCTTGTGAAAAACAACAAAATAGATAAAAAATTGATTAAATTGATTTCAAAAAGAAAAAAAAAGAAAATCGATTACTAATATCAAAAATAAAAAAAGATGAATCTACTATTAATATAGAGGAAACTGAAGTAATAACTAGGAGCCATTTTGCCCAACTGTATGCCCATAAACCAAATGATGCAAGTGAAATAAATATGTATTTACAAAAATTATAAATTGCCAACAGTAGAGAAGAGAACATAAAATACTTAAATAAGCATATCTTAGAAAAAAGAATTTGGACAAGCCATCCATGAACTCCCTAGGAAAAATATCTCCAAGACCAGATGTATTGAGAAGTGAATTCTACAAAACATGTTTTCCCCCATTAAAAAGTATTTATTTATTTATATTTTCCTCATTTACATGTAAAAACAATTTGTAACACTTGTTTATATAACTTTGAATTCAAGATTCTTTCTCTTTTTCTGACCATTGAGAATCCAAGCATTTCAATATGTTATACATGTGTAGTCATGCAAAACATTTCCATAATTTTTTTAATTTTAATTTTTTAATTTAATTTAATTTAATTTATTAATACTTTTTATTTGCAAAACATATGTATGGGTAATTCCTAAACATTAAACCTTACAAAGCTTTCTGTTACAAATTTCCCCCCCCTACTCTCCACCCCTCCCCTAGATGGCAGGTTATCTACTTCATGATAATTATGTTAGAATACTTAAGAAATCGAATATATGTGTAGTTATTGCCACACATCATTTTTGTGCAGGAGAAATCATATCTACAAGAAAGAATAATCCGATAAAGGATACACAATGCAAGCAAATCTCAATAGAGAACATGAAAATGTTATCTTGTGGTCCACATTTCACATCCCTCTCTCTGGGTGTATATGGCTCTCTTCACCGAACAATTGGAACTGGTTTGAAGGATTTCATTGTTGAAGAGAGTCATGCCCATTAGAACTGATCCTCATATAGTATTGTAGTTGCCATGAATAATGATCTGGTTCTGCTCACTTCACTTAGCATCAGTTCATGAAAGTCTCTCCAGGCCTCTCTGAAATCGTCCTGCGGGTCATTTCTTACAGAGCAATAATATTCCATAACATTCATATACCATAATTTATTCAGCCACTCTCCAATTGATGGGTATCCATTCAGTTTCCAGTTTCTAGCCACTACAAAAAGAGCTGCCACAAACATTCTTTCACATGTGGGGCCCTTTCCTTCCTTTATGATTTCTTTGGGATATAAGCCCAATAGAAACACTGCTGGGTCAAAGGGTATGCATAGTTTGATAACTTTTTGAACATAGCTCCAAATTGCTCTCCAGAATGGTTGGATCCATTCACAACTCCACCAACAATGCATCAATGTCCCAGTCTTCCCGCATCCCCTCCAACATTCATCGTTATCTTATCCTGTCATTTTAGCCAATCTGACAAGTGTGTAGTGGTACCTCAGAGTTGTCTTAATTTGCATTTCTCTGTTCAATAGTGATTTGGAGCACCTTTTCATATGATTATAAATAGTTTTACTTTCATCATCTGAAAATTGTTCATATCCTTTGACCATTTATCAATTGGAAAATGACTTGAATTCTTATAAATATGAGACAATTAAAACATTTCCATAATGATCATGGGAATGAAAACAAATAAAAATAAAACAATAACAACAATTTCTCAAGAAAAATAAAGAATTGCAAAAAAAGTATGCTTCATTCTCCATTCAGATATCACCAATTCCTTTCTCAGTATGGATCATAATGTGATAATAAATCCTTAAAAGTCATCTTGGACATATTATGGCTGTTATTATTATGCAATTCATAGCTAATCATTTTAAAATATTGCTGTTAATTTTGTACATAGTGCATTTCACTTTTCATCAGCTCATGAAAGCCTTTCCAGGCTATTTTTTTTAAAGAGCATCCTACATCTCATTTCATATAGCACAATAATATTCCATCATAATTACATATAACAATTTATTCAGCCATTCCCCACTTGATAGACACCCCTTCCACTTCCAATTCTTGGTTCTCAGAAAAGAGCTTTCATAAATATTTTTGTGCACCTAGGCCTTTTTTATTTTCATTATATATATATACATATATATGTGCATATATATGTATATCTATATGTATACGTATATATGTGTGTGTGTATATATATATATATATATATATATACACACTACATAAAGTACTTGGAAAAATAGCCAGAGAAAGAGTCCTTCCAAATTTGTTGTATATCACAAATATGGTGTTGATATTTAAACTAGCAAGAACCAAAATCAAGAAAGAAAATTATAAACCTATCTCCCTAATAAACATTGACGGAAACATTTTAAATAAAATTTCAACAGTTTATCAAAAAGGCAATACACTATGAGCAGGTAGGATTTATACCAGGAATGTAGGGCTGCTTCACTATTAGGAAAACTATCGGTATAATTAACCATATCAAAAAAATTAACAAAAGTCATATGATTAGCTGAATAGATGCAGAAAAAGCTTTTGACAAAATACAACCCATTCCTATTAAAAACACTAAACAACATAGAAATAAATGAAGTTTTCCTTAAAATGATAAATGGTATCTATCTAAAACCATCAATAAGCATTATTTGTTATAGGAATAAAGTTAGAAGGATTCTAAATAAGATCAGGGATGAAACAAGGATAGCCATTATCATCACTGTTATTCAATACTACAAATGTTAGTTTTAGCAATAAAATAAGAAAAAAAAATTAAAAGAATTAGAATAGTTAGTGACAAAACAAAACTATCACTCTTTGCAGTTGATATGATGTTACAATTAGAAAATTTTACAGAATCACTGATTCCAATTTCAATTAGCAACTTTAGCAAAGTTGCAGGATATATAAATTAAACCCACATAAATAATCAAAATTACCAATAAAACCTAACAGCAAAAGATAGAAAGAAAAAAA
>JAJPUD010021800.1:11672-22501 GCA_023553655.1 Myrmecobius fasciatus | reverse complement strand
CTCTTTCCACTATACCATGCTAATGATTTTTATTAATATTGATTAGAAAAGCTGATACATTTTGTCTTTTAAGTACATAGATTTTTTAATGATAAATAACTCAAAAAAAACTTACCTATAGATAGATAAATATTTTAAATAATTCTTTATTATTTTGTCTAACATTATGAATTTCTGAGTTTGTCTTAATTATTCAACATAACCTTAAAGGTTCCAAAAATATTAATATGAACTAAATTTTTATGAACTTTTATGAACTAAAATTACTGAAAACAATAATAAAATATATTATAATAATACAATATTTCAAAGAAAAATAGACTGATGTTGAAGACTAGAGATCTAGGTTATAGTTTTCAATCTCACTCTAAACTCAAATGTCTTTGAACAAGTTATGTTATCTCTTAAGATTTAAGATTAATCACAAAATTTTTAACACCCTTCAGACACTAATGTTTTAGTTTATATTGCCTTCTAACCCAAAGATTTCCTGGAGGTAACCCAAACAAACTGGAAAAAGCAAACCGTTAAAATTTCATTATAAGCATTTATTCTGTTAAATTCAGGATACATTACTTCTCAGGATTGATGTATTTGTTTGTTGATTGTCTAAACTTAAAAAAAGGTAGAAAAAATTTAATAATTCAGATCAAGTTGAAAAAAAGTGTTATACATAATTTCTCACTGAAGAAAATTGATTCAATCATTGAGTAGTGTATTCCTGCTTTAACTTTTAATAGTCTAAGATTTAACGACCCTTTTTTCTATGTTCAAAGGCCAATATCTTTCAATCCTAGCATTTTAGGATTTTATGAAATCAGAAAAGCAGGGAAAATTAGCAAATGTAGACAATTTCCTTGAAATCAGGGGAAAAAAAAAGAACTCAACAATATAACTACCCTCTTGCAAAACAAAGAAGTCAATAAACACATTTCATTAAAATTACAGAAATCATTTTAAGGGAATGCTATTTAATACACAAGCACACATATAATCATGATGAAGCTGGCATTTTTATACTTTTTAAAATATTTTGTAAATATTCACTTTTTTAAGACTAAATAAACCTCTATATCTCACACAAGCTTGGTCTGCTCATAGCACAATTTCACTGAAATTGACATGGGGGTTTTGACCTGTTCTTTTTCTCACCTGGACCATTTTGTTCCTCCTTATGTTACCTTTTTCTTTCCAATGGACTCACTTTATCAATGTCGACCTTAATGTGGACACTCAACCAATATAGCTCATTGGAGCTCAGAATTATTTAGCTTCAGATATTAATAAACCCTTCATCCTGTTAACAGAGATTACAGGTAAACACCAGGCATAGGATGCTTTTTTTCTGAATTATCTCACTTAAGTATCACAATACTTCTATGAGTTGCATTCTACATTATTATTATTCCTTCTTTGTTTATGAGGAAATTAAAGCAGAGCTTAAATGGAGCTCTCAAAGGGACATAGCTAGAATGTCTTAGAGGAAAGTATTTTATGACAAATGTGATAAATAAATTCCAGGCTAAAAAACATGATATAACATTACAGGATCAAACTGTGCATACCCTTTGACCCAGCAGTGTTTCTATTGGGCCTATATCCCAAAGAGATCTTAAAGGAAGGAAAGGGCCCCATATGTGCAAGAATGTTTGTGGCAGCCCTTTTTGTAGTGGCTAGAAACTGAAAACTGAATGGATGCCCATCAATTGGAGAGTGGCTGAATAAATTATGGTATATGAATGTTATGGAATATTATTGTTCTGTAAGAAACGACCAGCAGGACGATTTCAGAGAGGCCTGGAGAGACTTGCATGAGCTGATGCTAAGCAAAATAAGCAGAACCAGGAGATCATTATACACAGCAACAACAAGACTATATGATGATCAATGCTGATGGACATGGCTCTCTTCTACAATGAAATGTTTCAAACCAGTTCCAATTGTTCAGTGAATAAGGCTATATACACCCAGAGAGAGGGATGTGAAATGTGTACCACAACATAACATTTTCATGATCTCTATTGATGTTTGCTTGCATTGTGTTTCCTTTCTCAGATTTTTTTTCTTGTAGACATGATTTTTCTTGCACAGATGAGTGTGGAAATATGCATACATGTAATGGACTTCCTGCCATCTAGGGGAGGGGTGGGGAGTAGGGGGGAACAGTTTGTAACAGAAAGCTTTGTAAGGGTCATTGTTGAAGAATTACCCATACATATGTTTTGCAAATAAAAAGCTTTAAAAAAATTACAGGGATCCATAATAGTTTTTATATTAATGAAAGAGTTGATCACTGGATAAACACAGTTCAAAGAATAAAATCAAATCATTTGATGATTTAGTTAAATGAAACTAATTTGCTGTAAACCTAATAGATCTAAGAAACCTTTTGATGGTCAAGAAATGATTTACAAATGAACAGTTTCAGGTTTCCCACCTCATGAGGAATAGATAGACAGATAGATAATTATTCTAAATGTGAGAGATTTATGGGCTTAATAAGAGAGGTACAAAAATCTATGGCAGTCAAGAGAAGCAAAAAGATCACAGATTCTAACAGTTGAATGGGATCTTTAGTATGTTTACAGACTGTTTGGTTCTTTGGCAATGCATTTCACTTTTAGATTTCTCCTATTATTAGAAAATTATATCACACTTGATTTGACCTCTTTGGAGGGGTGTATAGGTTTCAAAAAAGACTAATACCTCTGGTACAAGGGTTGCTGAGCCCTTTTCAGGGCTGCTTTCCACATAGTATCCACCTACCACATAACTCTCACCTGTGGCTTTAAGAACCTGTGGCATATGCAGTGACCACACCCTGCTAAGGCATCTCAATAAGCAGACTATATCAGGTTAAGGGTAATTGAGAGGCTGGATGTGTTTACTCCAAACATATAAAAACTTCCCCTGGTACAATAAGCATATTTGAAGAATTGTTATAATGCACAATGAAAACCGCAGAACCAGGCACTGTGACATACTTGGAACTTGGATAGACATCAAAAACATCATCATCCACTGCTTCCTTAACCATCAACAATTACCTTGTCTTTTGTCTTATCAGGGAATTCTGATGATTCTAAAAAAGAGAGTGAACCTGAAAATTTAACACTTTACCTCATTTAAATCTGATTTATGCATGAGTCAAAAGATACCCTTCAAACCATTTTACCAGTTTTAATTATCTCAAGGTCCTGTGGCAAAGAGCAAGTGACAAAGCAGGAAGTAGGATATGTTGAAGTCACAGTCATAACCCTGCACACAGGTGGCCTAGAACTTATTTTTTATTATTTTATTATTTTTAAAGCTTTTTGTTTGCAAAACACATGCATAGGTAATTTTTCAATATTGACCATTGAAAAGCTTTCTGTTAAAAAAAATTTTCCCTCCTAGCCCCAACCCTCTCCCCTGAATGGCAGGAAGTCTAATACATGTTAATTATGTTAAAATATTTGATAGATCTAATATGTGCATACATATTTATACAATTATCTTGCTGTACATTACAGAAAAAAAAAACCTGAGAAGGAAAACATAATGCAAGCAAACATCAATAGAGAGTGTGAAAATGCTATGTTGTGATGGGTGTATATGGATTTGTTAATCACCGAACATCTAGAACTGGTTTGAAACTTCTTGTTGTTGGAGAGAACCATGTCTATCAGAATATATCGTTGTATAGTCTTGTTGTTGCTGTGTACAATGATCTCCTGGTTCTGCTCATTTCACTCAGCATCAGTTCATGCAAGTCTCTCCAGGCCTCTCTGAAATCATCCTGCTGGTCGTTTCTTACAGAACAATAATATTCCATAATATTCATATACCATAATTTATTCAGCCATTCTCCAATTGATGGGCATCCATTCAGTTTCCAGTTTCTAGCCCCTACAAAAAGGGCTGCCACAAACATTTTTGAACATGTGGGTCCCTTTCCCTCCTTTAAGATCTCTTTGGGATATAGGCCCAGTAGAAACACTGCTGGGTCAAAGGGTATGCACAGTTTGATAACTTTGAGCATAGCTCCAAATTTCTCTCCAGAATGGCTGGATCTGTTCACAGCTCCACCAACAATGCATCAGTGTCCCAGCTTTCCCACATCTCCTCCAACATTCGCCATTATCTTTTCCTGTCATTTTAGCCAATCTGACAGGTGTGTAGTGGTACCTCAGAGTTGTCTTAATTTGCATTTCTCTGATCAATAGTAATTTGGACCAACTTTTCATATAACTAGAAATGGTTTTAATTTCATCATCTGAAAATTGTCTGTTCATATTCTTTGACCATTTATTGATTGGAGAATGGCTTGAATTCTTATAAATATGAGACAATTCTCTATAAATTTTAGAAATATTTTCCTCCTTCCCTTCCCACTTCCCTATAAGAAGGGACAAGTTTCTTTGTGAAACCAAATGTGTCTGATATACTGTTTTAAAGCCCAATCTGATGAGAGTAATATTTCCACAACGTCCATCTCCCTCCCTTCTTTCCCTCAATTATATTAGGTTTTCTTTGCCTCTTCATGAGATTTTACCTTATTTTTAACCTCATTTTTAACCTTATATTACCTCCTTTTCCTTCTTTTTCCAAATATCATAGCCCTTCCACCTCTAGTTTCTTTTTCATATTTTCAAAGTAATATCAAAAATATACTCCCATTCTGTAAGTATATCCATAGTAGAAATATAGTTTTCAAGAGTCCTTTCCTTTTTACCTTTTTATGCTTCTCTTGAGTGCTGTGTTTGGAGGTAAAATATTTTGTTCTAGCAAACTGGTCTTTTCTTTAGAAATAGGTGAAATTCACTTATATCCTTAAATGTCCGTCTTCTTCCCTGGAAGATAATGCTCATTCTATCTTGATAGCTTATTCTTGTCTGTAATCCAAGTTCCTTTTCCTTTTGGAATATTTTGTTTTTGTTTCTCTGATTCTTATAGCTTATTGAGTCCTTCAATTCCATTTGTTCAATTCGGATTTTAATGTATTATTTTCTTCAGTTACCTTTTTTAGCTCCTTTTGTAACTGGCCAATTTGTTCATTGAATACTTTTTCCATTTCACCAATTTTGTTTTTCAGTCAATTGGTGTCTTTTTCATATTTCTTTTGTAGAGCATTATATGCCTTCTTGCAATGATCTCATTTCATTTCCCCATTTTTCATCTAACTCTCTTTTGAGATTCTTTATGCAATTTTCTAGGAAAGCCTTGTGAAATGATGACCCAGCTCATGTCACTCTTTGTGGCTTCCTGTGGAGTTGCTTTACCTTTATGAATCTCAGGATCTGGGGTCTGTTCTCACTCTCCATAGAAGCTGTTTATGGTGAGAGTTTTTTTTTTTATTTATTTATTTATTTATTTTTAAAAGCTTGAGGTCTGTTTAAAGCAGAGGAGTGCAATCTGAGGTAATTTGCCATGGGGCAATTAGGCTGATTGCCTTCTGATGCTGGGCTCTCTGGGCTAAGGCAGCATTTGCAGTGAGTTACAATCTACCTTTTACAAAAGGCAGATCTGCCAAAGCACCTGCCCACAAGCAGGGCAGAGTGTCCCAAGAGCCTCCCTGATATTTCCCAGGTACTTAGAACCTGCCGTGCTGAGTCCCACCCGGCTTCTTGCCCTTTCTAGGAGCTGTGCTGAGTTCACCAAACTGCCCATCCCCTTGCCCGACTGAAACACGCCTGCTATGGAGCTCTTTGAAGGTAAATTTTGCTAGAAATTTGTTGTACTCCAAATATTTGGAAGCGCTTTGACTCCAGAACTAGTTCATTGGCTTACTCTGCTTTTGGTTTGAGAGAAAGTCAGAGGAAGAGGAGTTCAGAGAGAATTGTGTCTTCACTCTGCCATCTTGGCTCCACCTGTGCCCTAGACTTTAGGATCATTTTCTCATTAGATTGAATTAGCAGTAGGATTTGGTAGTCGTCTGGGTGATAACGCAGCTATCTTCATTTATTTATTCTTTCCTTCATTCATTTATTTATCCATTTATTTTATTTAGGCATCCATTCATTTATTTATTTGCACATTTACCTATTCATTAATTCATTTTTTTTAAATTTAAGAGTCATACTACTTACTTTATAGCTGACAGATATTGAAATTGATGCACACATTGCTATAGCTAGTCCAGTGTTTGGGAGGCTCCTACAGGAAAGTGTAAGAACAAAGTTATTAGACTGGCTACAAAACTGAAGATCTACCAAGTTGTTGTCCTAATCTCATTGTATTCCCATGAAAAGTGGACAGTATACTACCATCATGGCAGAAAACTGAGTCAATTCTATTTGAATTGTTTTAGGAAGATTTCAAAGATCACATAGCATGATGAAGTACCTTATGCTAGGGTCTTTTTATAAGATGAACTGCCACATATGCAAACTAGTACAAAAAGAGCAGTTCTTATAGGTGGGCCACATTGTATGAATGTCAATCATAGGTTTAAAATATTTTTTGGCAAACTCACATAAGGCAAATGACCATATGGAGGTCAGAAGAAGCAATACAAAGACATTCTTGAGGTCTAAGAACTTTGAAATGGATTGTTTGCTGTGGTAAACCCTGACACAGGACTGCCCAGCATAGCATGCCCATATTAAAGAAAGATCTATGCTTTACTAACAAAGCAAGGTTGCAGTAGCTCAAAAGAAAAGTTAGATGCACAAATTTAGAGACATCTCCATTCCAAAGGTTCATATGGACTATTTGTACCTGTAATAGAGACTTCTGACCTCATATTGGTCTGATCAACCCAATTCGGACACACTGTACCTTGACTTTAACATAGTGCTGTCATTTTGGTCCTCTTCAAGTTCAAAAGACAACAACTAAATTTTTGGAGGTTAGTTGCTGCCTTATGAGGCCAAAGAGAAAAAGTCCTATCTTTATATATGGACTTTGAATTTTTTTTTTCCTGAGGTAATTGGGGTTGAGTGACTTGCCCAGGGTCACACAGCTAGGACATGTTAAGTGTCTGAGGCCAGATTTGAACCCAGGTCCTCCTGAGTTCAGGGCTGGTGCTCTATCCACTGCACCATCTAGCTGCCCCAGGACTTTGGATCTTTAAAAATAATTCCTATAGCCTTTCTCAGTCATCTTCTCTCTAACCAATATGTCCCCATATCCACTTACCAATTCTCATGTAGTAGGAACTTAAGGTTCTTTTGGAAGGAATTCAGACACTGGGGAAGGTGGTATGAATGATATGTGATATATGAAGTGGGCCTTCCTTTGAATTTTCATTTCAATAATATATTTTCCATTCCTTTGGATAGGTATAATATTTATTCCATCAATGCCTTGAATTGCATATATGCAATTTGATGGGTTTGGGAGAATGAATAAATGGATGAATCAGCAATGGTCTCTTGAAAGAGATAGCATTGGAACTAAAGGTTTTGAAGCAAAAAAGTTTACATAAGGAAAAAGGGGCATTCCACGTATAAAAAGCAATTTCCCATATATGGAAAGTTATGGATTTAAGAGATGAGCTGTCCCATACAGACGACAGCAAGCATGTCATCTTGGTTAGTATACCCTCTCTGTGTCTCTCTGTTTCTCTATGTCTGTCCCCCCTCCCCTTCTCCCTTATGCCCCTTCCTCTTCACTTCCCCTCCCTTTTCCTCCTTCCTTCCCCCTTTCCCTTCCTCCTTTTTCTGCTCCCCTCCCCTCCCTTCTTCTCTTCTCCTTCTCTTCCCTCTCCTCCCCTTTCCCCTTATTCTGATTTCTCTTCCTTCTCTTCCACTTCCTCCTCCTCTTCCTCCTCCTCCTTTTCCTCTTCCTCCTCCTCCTCCTCTTCCTCCTCCTCTTCCTCCTCCTCCTTTTCCTCCTCTTTCTCTTCCTCCTCCTCCTCCTTCTCCTCCTCCTCCTCCTTTTTCTCCTCCTCCTCCTCCTCCTTCTTCTTCTTTTTCTTCTTTTCTATTGAAAAATGGACTGAGCTACATGACCTTTAAGACATATCCTATGGTCCAATCGAGTATATTAAATTTTTCAAAGCAGTTTTATAGCTGGGATCTCATTGGATACTCATAGCAATCTTCCTGAGTAAGCAAGTATTTATGTATAATTCTTAGAGACAAGGAAATTGAATCAGAAAAGATTAAATACTGAAACCAATGCTGACATATAGTAAATAATAACTAGGACTGAATCCCAAATCTCCTGACTTCAAGTCAATGACTTTTTCCACTTTAAGATCAACAACTGGCTAACCGACAGATAATAGCTGATAATAGACGGCAAGATGATTTATAAACCAGCTAGAAAAAACTACTCTCATTTAGCTACATCAGTGTTGTAAGCTTTGTGGACAACTACAGACATATATCCTTTCTGATATATGGTTCAATGAAAAGAGGTAGAAGATTATATAGCCCCAAATCGTTAATACCACAAAGCTGTTGAGAATACCCAACAATTTAGAAAATACTACAAATCTTGATCCCAGTAATGCAGAGCAATTGTTATGGAGGAACACAGCCAATTGTAAAAGGAGATGTGAGAAGTACTCCACAGAGGAAATAAAAATTGCAAATCCAAGGACAAATATGAGAAAGAACTTGCCAGACTGTAATGAACAATAAGATTGTTGATGGAAAAAAAGAAAGGTGATAATGAATCACTTTTATACATATGAACATTCACTCAGATGCTGCTGTGGTTTAAAGAAGTATGGATGGGAGGTGGCAGAGGCACACTGGAGATATAATGTGCTGCAGTTGGTGAAGACGAGGTGATTTTTTCCTCCTCTTCTGAAAGGTGCATGCTGGACTACTACATATAGCATTGCATTTTTAAATGGCAGTAGAGTAATAAAAAAAAGTGTGATAAATCTGTGCGAAAGAAAATAGAGAGGAAGGGAAGAAGAAAAGAATAAAAGGGGAAAGAAGAAAGAAGGGGAGTAAGGGAAAGAAAAGAGCATAATAGCTGTTACAGTAAGGAAGGCAGGAAGGCAATAACGCATTTTGGAAATGAACCCAATATATCCTAAGAAGGTCTTTACATTTTTGGACAGCTTTAAATGCTTAAGAATGTTTTTTTTTTCCTTGTATTGATCTAGCACCTGCCTTTTTTCATTCTTTATTTCTTGCCCTTGAATCTGCCCTCTACAACCCAAAGACTATATAATCTCACTGCCACAATAGAACCTTTGAAAAATTAAAAGTTATGTCTACCATAATCATATCTTCTCAAGAGTAAATGAACTCATTTCATTCAGTCCTCTCACCATCTCTTCTCTCATGGAGAAAGACACAATACTTTTAAGTTAAGGTAACTTAAGAGAACAGTGAGATAATAATAATTGTAATAGTAATAATAATAATTATTATTATTACAATTTTAATATTCATCATAACTGTGATATAAATAATGATTTATAGACATAATTTCCTTTTCTTCTCAGAATTACCCTAGAAGATAGATGTTATTAGTATTATCATCATTTTAGCAATGAGGAAAATTAAGGTGAATGAAAGGTTAAGAGATTTACCCAGGGTTGACTACTGTGTCTGGGCCTAGATTAAATTAGGCTTTTCCTGACTCCAGTTATAGCATTTTATCTACTCTGTCCCGTAATTGCTAAATAATGGGGACTGAACATTGTAGAAAGGCATCATTTCTAAAAACAAGTATAGATTTTCCTAAGGGACTCACTATCTTCTAACGTAGCCTATGCTTCTCTGTGGTTAGAAAGTTTCCCCCTTAAAACTAGAAGGAAATTGTGGGTTTAATGACCTGAAGTCAGTCTTCTCTGCTTAAAACCTCTCAGGGATTTTATTGGAAAAGGATAAAACCATGTATAAGACCAAAATACATGAGGCAGTTTGATCTAGCTCTCCTTTATGAACAGAAAGATTAACAGGAAGTGCTTAACACTTGAAAAAATTAATGCTAGCAGAGCCTAGTCTGGAAAAAATAAAATGTCCATTTACTGTAAATTACCTTGTGTGAATCTGACTCTGTATCTGAAAGGGAGTTTCAAAAAAAAGGAAAGCAAGAAATTTTCGTTAATAATAATATCCAATAATGATTTTAAAAGGCCATAGTTTAGTGTTCTGTACATGGTGGGTATTTACTAAGCACCTTGGACTCTTCAGGGGCTATTCTATTTCAATAGCTTAAAGGTCACCTAAAAATAATCTATCAAACAATCCACATTTGTCTTTTGTTATTGTTGTTTGTTGTTGTTTTATTTTTTTTTACTCTTATCCTAGATTGCGTAAATATCAAGTGAACTTTTAGAAACCATAAAGGAGGATAAGTCTGGGCCATCTTTCTTATTTTGCAATTCAAGCTAATTTGCTGCACTTCAAGATCTGGAATTATGTGATATAATTCATTACAAAGTACCACAAAAAAATAGAATGAAAAATGTGAATGCTGAAAGAATTTTAGAGAGCATATACTCTACCTCCTCATTTTACTAATGGTCAAAGAAAGGTTGTAGAAAAGGTTGTAGTGTACTTAACAATTTCATCTTTGCAAATTCATTTTTTTAATAGCAAAGTTTTGTTTATTATTTTTGTTTTTTGCTAGAATAGAATGGTGAAAATAGTTCTGACAAGTCATCTGCCTCAGAAAACTGTGTCCCAATTTTCCACAAATATCCCTGGCATTAATAGAATGAATGGACAATCTTAGATGGTTATAAGAGTGTGCCCAATAAGTAGGTAACATGGCCAAAGCTACTTACTTCTCCAGTCCTGGAGGCTTCAAAGTCCTTTTTTCTCTTTATAAAGTCCTCTTTGCAACCAAAACTTTTATTGTAAAAACATTTTTTATTTAATCCACAGATGACTTTCTCCTTCTCCTCCTCCTCCTCCTCCTCCTCCTCCTCCTCC
>JAJPUD010021800.1:0-11572 GCA_023553655.1 Myrmecobius fasciatus | reverse complement strand
TCTTCTTCCGTTTTTTTTTTTGCCAGAGGTCACATGCCTTGAATCTCTTCCAGTGTTGCATGATTATTGCCTTGTATCAGTGTCTACCTGAAGAATATCTCCCTTAAATCTACATCAAGCTCTTTTTTTACTATCTTTTTGAGAACTGGGAAGAGTGTCTGGTTTTGGGTGTTATGGTTGGTGGTAGACATGAAGAGAGAGTAACCACCTCCTTGCTCACAAGAGTGATTTCTTCTCGGGGTCCAAGTTGTTCTTTTAGTCTTGGTTCCTACCAGAATTGCCTTAAGAATGATTGTCAAAATATCTTTTATGATCATATAGTATCAGTCAGTAAATGATGTGGCCCTCTATTTCAGAAACAAAGTGGTTACATTTTTCAGGGGATATTGGGTGTGAATATCTTGTTAATAATGGAATATAGCTTCATCTCTGATTTATATCAACTAAATATATGAGGGAACAAATCATTCCATTCACTAATAATGAATGAAAAAAATAAAATCCTCTAGCGGGTCTTCTACAGAACTTTTCTAAATCACATTTTGAATGAAAAAAAAGAGTAGATAGTCAAAGAGGTTTGGTTGCTTTATTGGATTTTTGTTTGTTTAGACAAAATTTTCCAGTAGTCATCTTGAGGTTGGCAACCTTATTTGGGATAGGGAGGCTTTTGACTGAAAATTCACATTCAGGAGATGAGAAAATTAAATTATAAGACAATATATTATCTAAAGGGGGCAGTTGGTATTATTTATTTATTTTTAAGTTCCCCTTTATCCCTGATGGAGCTCATTTTCTGTTTTAGACCATTTGTTTACCTCAATAATATTTTTCTTCACTTGACCCCTCATGTTCCCTCTACTTGTAAGAGCTCCATTCTTGGAGAGGCAGTTAGATTATGTTATTTGTGTGAGAATATCCACTTCCAGGGCATGGAAAACAGTCAAAACAGCACATGGGCTCTCCTTCCTGTGGAATGTTCCTCAATCCAAGGTCATAGCTGGCACAGCACATAGCATGAGGAGACATTGACTCAAACAAATCCCATGCTATGGCCCCTTGCCAAGGGTCAAATCTTAACCAAGTGGAGCACAAAGAATATTCTGTCCCACTTTTGCCACAGTTTAAGTTTTATCTTCAAATAACAGTTCATAAGATCATACTGAGCCTCAGAGCTACTAGTGTCCAAAAATGCCTGGTCACCAGCTCTGTGGTTAAATTGATGTTCTTCAGAAAGAGTAGAGTTGCTACATCTGACACTGGTTTTCTATGTGTCTTATTTGGAGGGAGAGAAGATAAAGAGGGGGGCGTATAAATTCATTTTATAGCTATTTAGTTTCACTTAGTTGAATTAATGAATTAAAATTTCACTTTACTTGCCCATTAAAAAATCAAGAACATTTTTCTCTCATCAATCTTTGCAGACTGAATTCTGGGCCTCTTAGTAAAAACTTCATTCTTTACTTTAAGGAATTGCTCAGAAAACTCTTTCCGTGATTCACCCTCCAAAACTAACTGCTAAGAGAATCTCACCTTGCTTTTGCACTTCCCTTATTTAATAAGCTAATGTTAGAAAACTTCACACAAATGGACAGAGACATACAGAGCAGAGCCTTAGTGCCCCAGAAAGCAAAAGTTGAAATTAAAAACTATTTTCTTTCTTTGTTTAAGTGTCTCACCTAGTTTACTCACTTTATTTGATAGCAAGAATTTGATAGCAAGAATTCTTTTGACACACCTCTGCTTGAAAATGCTAAGAATAGGGCCTCAAGATTCTCTTGGACAGTCTTAGACAGTTCTACAACTTTACTTAAAAGAGTTCCTTTTACACACATACACACACAGAGAGAACTTAATTTATATGTAACCCCAAAAGCTTGAAAGAAAAGATTTTAGCTTTAGAAATTCTCTCACAGAGTATTGGCCTATATTTCACTATTTGAAACCCTAGTCCTGCAAGAAATTCAGAATATATTGCTAGTGAGCTTTTGAGGCTCACTAGCAATTGGTTTTATAAGCTAAATAGCCATAATATCCTGAATTTCCCAGGTGGCCCTTTACTGTGTACACAGGTTTTCTCTCTCTCATCCCCATATAGCTTACTTCAGAGGGACCTTTTTCAAGTAGACATATGTATCTAACGATTGCCTCCCTGTGAGAGTGAAAATTAGAAGGAAAAAAAGTTGCAGTACAAACACTAAAAACAGACATATAGACACATATATGCTTATCCGATAAAATTTACTTACTGGTAAAAGGGAGAGTCAGAACAGAGAGTTCTAAAGAGATAATTCTCTGTATGTGGAGAAACTCTCCATGTGGGTACAATAGAGGAAAGCTCCTTGTTAAAAATCTAGAGTAAAAAAGTCTCTGATCTCTTCATGGTTAGCCATAAGTGTGATGATTAAGAAGTTTTGATAGACATAGTTTCTGGTTAATTTATTTGTTTTATCAATAGGCCATTAGCTTATTAATAAAGGAATAATCATTTGGTCATCTTTCTTAAACCAATGATCCTTGTCTTTCTTAAATACTAAGACAGTTCAGGGTATAGAAACAGACTAGTAAGAGATTTGTTCATATATAATCACTCTGGTCTTGGACCCTAGCTCTTGTTTCTCAAGAGAATACATCACAATTAAAGAGTGAAGTATAGATAAATCTGTGATCAGATGCAGACTAAAACTACCTATATTCTAGGAATCAAAAAACCATAATTTTTTTACTGCTTGGAATGGAGGTCCAAAACTAAGTACCATATCTAATAATCAGTTGATAACAGGGCTCAGACTCTCTGTCTCCTAAATACCACCCTCCCCTTATTTCCATGGTACCTTGCTGCTTCATCAGTACATGAGAAAGTACTTAAATAATCAGTCAAGATATATGGGTTTTTCAAGGCAGATCTATTTTTTCAGTGTTGAAAGGGATCAGGCTAAGCCAGGATGGTTCACTGAGTCCTAGAATTTCAGAATTAAAAGATACCCTCTGGCTTGTCTAGGCCAACTTTTACTTGGGAAGGAATATTTTTCAAATATAAAAGAGGACTTTTTATAAGCTCTAGTGGTAATACTTTTTTTGGAAAATATATAGTGGAAATATAATCACTGTGTAAAGATGTAATTGCCTGCATCAGGTTATAGAATCCTTTTGGGTAGGTACTTCATACAGTAATTAGCAAGATATGAAGATAGGCACTTTGTCAATGTGTTTTATTTTGATAATTATATTGACTTTACCAGGTGATAAAGGAAATGAAGAAATTAAAAATAATCTGGGATGTCCATTTATATAACAATTCAAAAGCCATTTTTTAGATTTCTAATATGTCCCAGAAACTGGGCTAAGTGCTAGGTAGATTGGGGGAAAAATTATGAAGACCAAAACAATAGAATTGGTCTTTGACCTCAAGAAGACTTGCATGTCATTGGGCAAAATATACTATATATTCAAGTGAGCAAATGTGCTCTGTCTGTCTGTCTGTCTCTCTGCTTCTGTCTGTCTCACTCTTGCTGTCTCTCTGTGTGTGTCTTTTTTTCTATCTCTCTTTCTCCGTCCTTTCTCTCTTTTCTTTCTCTGTGCATCTATCTGTTTCTCCTCATTATCTCTCCCTCTGTCTAATACACATACACGTATATACATAAATAATAATAATAATAAATAGTAATTTTGAAGGAAAAAGAGTAATAAAAACAGGAGGAGGAGATAGAATCTTTGTATAGGGGGTGGCATCTGAGTCATGCTTTGATGAAAGCTAAGGATTCTAGAAGCAAAAATGACACAATCTAAACATAGGGACTGCTTGTACAAAAGTATATAAATGGGACATTCCTTGATAACAGAAATAAAAGTAATAATACAGACACTATTTTAGCATACTGTCTATTTAGTCTTTTCAGAGTAGTCCTGCATCTCAAAAATGCATTAATTACTTCCTTCCATCTCTCACAATACATAGCTTCCTTTAAAGAATGATAAAAATCCCTTTTTTCCAGAAATTCTTCTTCCCTTTTCATATCCATTCCCTTTTTATATAACAATATCATATTATATATATATAAGTATATTATATAATATACAATGCATATATATTACATATAATATATTATATATGTTTAATAAAGTTATATTGTGATTGGCTGTAGCAGGGATTCCAAGGTAGAATTTGATGACCATGTGCAAATTATAAAAAAATCATAAACTATATCTCATTAATGAAATTGTAGAGCCTGGAAATATTGAAGCACTGCTGACTGCACAGTAGTCCTGCAAGATCATTCCCTATAGTGAAAAGAGAACTTATTACTCTGACCTTAGTTGAAGTTCATTTATAGCTCAGATGAAATATTACTCTCTCCATCTTCCAGTTAAAGAAACCAAGGTGCAAAGAGACAATAGATCAAAAGCAGTAGGGATTTCCAGGACCATCTAATCTAATAGAATGAGATTTAACTAAGGTCACATGGTTAGGAAAGCAAAATTCCATGATTGGAACCCAAGGCAACTAATTTCAAATAGAAACCTTACTATCCACCATGTTCATTTCCACTTCTGCTAGTGCTGTTTCAATGGAAACTCAGAATAACAAATTTAGGCAATTTCAAAAATAAAATGAAAACCAATGCCCATTGAAATGTTAGTATTAACACTTCCTAGGCTCCTAGCAAGTCTGCCTCAGGCAGTTTTAGCTATGAAGAAATGATCTCATTTCTATGAGGATATAAACCAAGCAGTTCAACCATTGCTTTTACTGACAAATGATAGTGGAAAAAAAAGTTGAAATTCTGCTTGCATTTTTAAGATCCCATAAAAGTAAATGCAAACTGATTTTTTTTTCAAGAACAGTTAGTTATTAATCAGAATTAGAGTTTTGATGAGATGAAATAATCTTTCTAAGTCAAAAAAGACATTTTGTAAAAGGTGATAATGTACTTATCCCCCTGTCATATGTTATACTTGATAGGACTATTCGAAATTAATGGGCTTTGTAGTACAGTGGATTATTTCACTATGTGCTCAGTGCACAAATCTCTTCCACTTCTGGAAGTTCAACCCACATCCTGAATTAGGCTAAAGGGAAGGGAGGGGAAATGAAAGCTCACAGAATGCTGATGCTGCAGGGAATGCTGAATTTTGAAGCACACTTAATCCATAAGAAAAAAGCATTTTAACATCCGGCTGGCTGCAGTTTATATCAGGGAAATTCAGCTAATTTTAATTCAGAAATAAAAAGGTGTTAAATCCCTATTACATGCAGGAAAATCAGATCCATTCTAACTTATAGAAATGAAATTGGATATCAAACTTACTCTCGGGAAACTTACAATCTAGGTATGTTTGTGTGGGGTGGAGGGGAGAGAATGGAGGACATACACAAATAACTATTTATTAAAATAAATAGGAACGATTGAATA
Organism: Myrmecobius fasciatus; assembly: GCA_023553655.1. Lineage (NCBI taxonomy): Eukaryota > Metazoa > Chordata > Mammalia > Dasyuromorphia > Myrmecobiidae > Myrmecobius > Myrmecobius fasciatus. Next base: position 6,161 of record JAJPUD010021800.1, on the reverse strand, counting down.
AAGTGTCATAATAGATTCTGGATAAGACAGTTTGCTTCCTGCTACAGAGCTTTAAGGAAAGATTGGGTCCTAAAGGATAGTTAAGATATAAAAATGAGGCAATGAGTTGGCAAAAGTGGGGTCTGTCAGATTCCAGTCCAGGTTAATGACTTACAAAATTTGCATGAAGCAGACTAGGGAAAGTTGAAAATAGGGAACAGTGGATAATATTTTTTTTTAACATAGTTACCATTTGTATGACATTTTAGGCTTCCCAAAGTACTTTGCTTCAGAATCTCGCAATTACCTTTTCTTGTAGGACATGCAGATTTTTTTTATTACATTCGGATTACAGATGAGAAAACAGATTCATTGTGGAAAGTGATATGACGAAAGTCATATGACAAGGAAATGTTAGAAGTAGGATTTAAAACCAAGTCTTTTTACCTCAAGGATAGTTTTATATACCATGCTGTGTAGTAATAGAAATATATGAAAGAGGTCTGTATGCAATTTGAATGGAAGGGTAGCTTTGATCCAAATTATGAAAGACCTTAAATATCTGGGTGTTGAATGTATATTTCAAAAGAATAGTCTTAATAGATGGGTTTCTGTTGAATGTTTTTAAAAATATCTAATTACTTTGAATCTTTATTTCCCTCATTAGAGATATTGTAAGAAATTTTATAAACTTGATAAGATATAATATTTGAATTAGATTGATATGACTTTAAAAATCAGTTAATCTGAAGATTAAACAGTTTAATTATTTTTAACCAACAATCATAGTGTCAGCAAACTGCCAATATTTACATGTTCCAAAGCTGTTGTTCCCACTGTAGGAAAACCAAAACAAAACGCAAATTTCATGTAAATAGAGCTAATTGCAGTCTAAAAGGTGATCTAGTACAAATACCTAATTTTGCAAAGGAAAAAAAAAATAAGACCAAGTGAAAGTGATTTGTTCAATGTCACAAAATGAGATAGGATCAATGACAAAACAAGATTCTGTGATTGCTTCCTTTTTCTCTGGGTTTGATAATCTGTGTCTTTGTCTCTTCAGAGAATACAACACTATAATAATGGCCACCAGAATAATGGGACCCTCATCTCCAGAATGCCTACTACAATGAAAACTAGAATGGATAAAAAAGGATAGAGAGAGAATAGTTTGGTGGCCATTAAACTCAAGAGGAAATGTACAGGAAGCTTTTTGTATGAAAAAATTTAAACTTTTTAATACATATTACCATACTGAATTCTCAAATGTTTCAAGCTACATGAAATTAATATTTCTCAGAAAATATAAAATCTCAGAAAAGAATCAATTTATCACTTAAGTACCATTTTGCCACATTGTCCTAGGTACCAAGCACTGAGCTAGATACTGGAGGTATAATAAAATAAAACAAACAAACAAACAAACAGCAACAACAACAACAACAACAACAACAAACTAAAACCTTTCTACTTTTAAGGAGCTTAAATGTTAACAGGAGAAAATAACAAGTACATATATATTATTGGGTTCAATATAACTTCTGATAACTCTGACATTATTGAGATAAAGTAGGACCCAAGTTTTATATGCAAGGCTATATGCTTTTCTCTGAAAACACAGATTCCAGAATGAACTTAGAGAATTAATAGCAAAGAAATGTTTATCCAAATCATATCAAAATAGGAATCATACAAAGTATTCATAGGAAAATGGATAATCAGGAAATACAGAATGAAGAACTGCTCCCATTGGGAATGAGATAATTCAGGTCAACTAAAAGATGTTCTTTGATCTCACTCAAGGGGAAAATGTCTGCATATTATAGAATAGCAGGCTTGAGACAGGGACATGATGAAGATTGACAGTTTCATTCATGTCTTCTCAGTATTTTTCTTAAGCACCCTGAAGTAGGCTGGCCTCTTACACCTTCTCTCTTGAAGTTAGGAAACAAAAGAATCTCAAGTAACTCAAAGTTTGAAGAGTCTCCAAAAAGACTAGAGCAAGAGCAATTACTTAGCAATTTGGCCTGATGGAAATAACAACTATAACTTAAAAATACTTTTAAACATTACAAAGGACTTTATGTTCAAGCACATTATCTCATGTATTCTTCAGAACTACCTTAGAAGTTAGGATTTATAGGGTATTATTAGCTTCATTTTACAAACTAACAAAGAAAATCTGATCTTAGGTCTCTTTTTTTAAAAGCAAATCCAATGTTCTTTCTTCTCTTTTTCCAGAGTAAAGCCGAATTCTGTTTTAATATGTTTAAAAAAGGGGATTTTTAAAAACTTAATTTAAAATGTCATGTCTACAGTGGAAATGGAATAAATTTATGTCCAAAGAAGATCTGGAACTCCTAATTGAACACCAGATGGATAATTTTGATTATATTAAGTTAAAAAGTTTCTGTACAAATAAAACTAATGCAGACAAGATTAGGAGGGAAGCATCAAATTGGGGAATCATCTTTACATTTAATGGTTCTGATAAAGGCCTCATTTCTAAAATATATAGAGATTTGTCTCATATATATAAGAATTCAAGCCACTCTTCAATAGATAAGTGGTCAAGGGATACGAACTGACAATTTTCAGATGATGAAATTAAAACCATTTCTAGTCATATGAAAAGTTGTTCCAAATCACTATTGATCAGAGAAATGCAAATTAAGACAACTATGAGGTACCACTACACACCTGTCAGATTGGCTAAAATGAGAGGAAAAGATAATGATGAATGTTGGAGGGGATGTGAGAAGGCTGGGACACTGATGCATTATTGGTGGAACTGTGAATGGATCCAGCCATTCTGGAGAGCAATTTGGAACTGTGCTCAAAAAGTTATCAAACTGTGCATACCCTTTAACCCAGCAGTGTTTCTATTGGGCTTATATCCCAAAGAGATCTTAGAGAAGGGAAAGGGAGCCACATGTGTAAGAATGTTTGTGGCAGCCCTTTTTGTAGTGGCTAGAAACTGGAAACTGAAAGGATGCCCATCAATTGGAGAGTGGCTGAATAAATTATGGTATATGAATGTTATAGAATATTATTGCTCTGTAAGAAACGACCAGCAGGACGATTTCAAAGAGGCCTGGAGAGACTTGCATGAACTGATGCTGAGTGAAACGAGCAGAACCAGGAGATCATCATACACAGCAACAACAGCATTACATGATGATCAATTCTGATGGACATGGCTCTCTGCAACAAAGAATTGTCTCAAACCAGTTACAATTGTTCACTGAAGAAAACCATATACACCCAGAGAGAGGGAAATGAAATATGGACCACAAAGTAACATTTTCATGATCTCTATTGACATTTGTTTGCATTGTGTTGCCTTTCTCGGATTCTTTTTTTTTTTTTCTTGTAGATAGGATTTTTCTTGCATAACTGCTCAAGCATTTCAACATTATTAGCATTTAGTGGACTTCCTGCCATCTAGGGAGGGGAGGGGACTGGGGGTAAAATTTGTAATGGAAAGCTTTGTAAAGATCAATGTTGGGGAACTACCCATACATATGTTATACAAATAAAAAGCTTTAATAAAAAAATAATAATAATAGCAAGGGTGATGATATAATTGAAATGTATGAATAGCAAAAAAATTACTCAGATTAACAGAGGAGGAAATGAATTACTTAAATAGTCTTATTTTAGAAAAAAGAAATTTAATAAACCATTAATGAATTCCCTAAAAAAATCTTCAGGGCCAGATATATTCACAAGTGAATTCTGCCAAACATATAAAAATAATTAATTCCAATACTATATAAATTATATGGAAAAATAGGCAAAAAGAGGTAATGCCAATTTTTTATGACACCAATATAGTACTGACACCTAAACCAAGAAAAGTCAAACAGAAAATGAAAATTGCAAACCAATCTCTCTAATAAATATTGATGCAAATATTTTAAATAAAATATTAGAAAAGAGATGACAGCAAATTAAAAGCAGGATAATATACTATAACAATGTAAGATTTATACCAGGAATGCACGGCTGGTTCAATATCAGGAAAACTATCACTATAATTGACTATACCAATAACAAAACCAACAAAAATCATATGATATTGTCAATAGATGCAGAAAAAACTTTTAACAAAATACTGTACCTATTCCTATTATAAACACTAGAAAGCATAGGGATAAAGGAAGTGTTCCTTAAAATAATAAGCAGTATCTATTTAAAAGCAAAAGCAAGCATTATCTGTAATGAAGAGAAGCTGGATACATTCTCAATAAGATCTGGGGTGAAACAAGGATGCCCATTATCACCACTGTTATTCAGCATTGTACTTGAAATGTTGCCTTTTTCTATGAGAAAAGAAAAAGAAATTAAATGAGGTAGAATAGAAAGTAGGAAATAAAATTGTCACTGTTTGCAGATGATATGATGAAATATTTAAAGAATCCTAGAAACTTATCCAAAAACCTACTAGAAACAATGAACAACTTTCACAAAATTGCACAATAAAAAGTAAGCCCACAGAAATCATAAGCATTGCTATTATGGACAAAGCCTATCAGCAAGAGATTGAAAGAGAAGTTCTGCTTAAAATTACTGTAGACAAAATAAAATACTTGGGCGTCTACCTGCCAAGACAAACCTAAGACCACAATAACAAAAGGCTTCTCAAAGAAATAAAATCAGATCTAAACCACTGGAAAAATATCAGTTGCTCATTGGTAGGCTGAATCCAGTAAAAGTGAAAATTCTTTCTAAATTGATCAACTTTTTCAGTGCTATATCAATCAAAACATTATTTCATAGAACTGGAAAAATAATAACAAAAATAATCTGGAAAAACAAAAGGTGAAGAATATCAAGGAAATTAATGAAAAATAAATACAAAAGATGATTGCTTAGCAGTACCAAACCTAAAACTGTATTTGAAAGAAGCAGTCATCAAAACCATTTGTACTGGCTAAGTAATAGACTGGTGGATCATTGGAATAGATTAGACACAATAATCAAGACCTATAGTAATTTAGTAATTGATAAATTCCCAAACTCCAGCTTCTGGAATAAGAACTATTTGACAAAATTTGCTGGGAAATTGGAAAATAATATGTCAGAAACTTGGCATAGACCTACATCTCACAGCCCATAGCAAAATAAGATCAAAATGGATCCATGAATTGGGCATAAAGGATGATGCCATAAACAAATTAGGAGAGCAAGGGATAATTTACCTATCAGATCTTTAGAGAGCTCAGGAATTTATGACCAAAGAAGAATTAGGGAACATTATGAAAGACAAATAGAATTTGGGGGGATGATGAGAGAGTATGAGAAGTCTGAGATGACAAGAAGTAAATCTAGATCACTGGGAGGAAAATGTTTCTATTGAGAAATAGAGGCAAAGGATCTCTGTGAGTAAAGAAATGAATATCTTATCTATTTCATTCTGAAGAATAATGATTTGGTCTGAGCACATAGGATGGATTCAACACATATTAACTGATTAATTGATTTAAAATTAAGTAAGAAGTTATGCTTTCATATGGCTAATGCCATGGAAATAATTAACAGAATTAATAGAGTATTGTATATATACTAATGGCAATATTGTTTTAAGAACAACTTTAAATGACGAAGTCATTTTGACTATTACAAATATTCAAACCAATCCCAACAAACATACGAAGGGAAAGTTATCAACATCCAGAGAAAGAATTGATAAATACAAGTATATATGGAATGCTTTTACACACACACACACGCAAACTCACAGAGAGAAAAAGAGAGAGAGAGAGAAAGAGACAGAGAGACAGAGAGACAGAGAGAAACAAATTTCTAATGAAAGTCTTTTCTAGGATACGGGGAGGGAGGAAAGAAAAAAAAGGGAAAAAAGAAAGTCATATGATAACTTTATTGTATTTTTAAGAGGAAAAATGAGTTGCACAAAGTAGATTTGTGGTTTCCTGTACAATTATCCTTTTTGTCTATCCTATTATGAAAATACTTGTTTTATTTCTTAAGATAAGAAAAAAAATTAAAAGAAAATTTAATATGAGTTTGGATTTTTGGCAGGGAGTCTATATATGACAATATTATGTAAATAAATTTATAGAATTTAAAATTTGTCTATTTATTCCAATTAGTACGTGGAGCACATTATCCATCACCAAATGGTAGACCTATGTAAGCAGTAAAAATAAAGACTATAT
>JAJPUD010021799.1:0-22501 GCA_023553655.1 Myrmecobius fasciatus | reverse complement strand
TTTTTTTTTAAATTTTGAGTTCTGAATTCTTTCCCTCTCTCAAATTCATTCCCAGCCATTGTGAAGGCAAGAAGTGTGATATCATGTATACATTTGAAATCATGAAAAACATATTTCCATATTAGCCATGTTGCAAAAAAAGAAAGAAAAATAAACAATAATGTTTTAAAAGGCATAAAATAAAATATAAGATATTACAAAGGAAACTGATTTATTGAAAAACAGTTATCAAAATATTTTTAAGAAACAATTTTATTGTCTCCTGGCTGAGATTCCTGTCTTTAATTTGTTTCCTCATTTATAAAATGGGGGCAATAATATTTAGAGCATTAATTTCAAAGGGTTGCCATGAGGCTCAAATGAGATAATGACAGGAAAAGCACTTTGAAAACCTTAGAATTGTCCTTAAGTGCCAGTTATTATATTGATCTGAAACTAAAATTTTTCATTTTTGCAAAAATCTTTTTATTTTATGAAAACACAGGAACTTAGCTATGTCTAGTTTTGTGTGTGTGTGTGTGTGTGTGTGTGTGTGTGTGTGTGTGTGTATGTGTGTGTGTGTTCTGATCTTTGGGTCTAAGTCCTCTTTGGATCAATAAAAGTGTTTGGAGTATTGCCCTTTCCTGACCTTCTCAGAAACCTAAGAAGGGAATAAATCCCTCCTAGCAGTCTATGTTTTATTCCCAGGCCAAATAAAGCAGAAAACTCTGTTTTTAAGATGGGTAAATTTCTCTCACACTAGGCCAGGTGAGATAATCTTAATGCAGCTCTATCAACCTCAACTATTGGTTTCTTGGCTGCTCAACTGTTTTATATCTCACTCAAAGTAGCATGGACCCCAAATTTCCATACCAAAGAGTAATGGGCTTTTATTGGAAACTTTTATCTTCTCAACAGTGGTACTTGTCTCATATTCTGCACCAGAATGGTGAGAAAATCAGCCATATGAAGAGAAAACACTATGAAGATAGAAATTTAAAACTGACATGCTGATAACATTGAGGCAATTGGAATATTTTTCCCCTGCCTCTTTAATTACCAAATACATTGAGAGGGAAAAGTGTTTTATATAAAAAGATCATCTTCCTCCTAATACACAGACAGAAACCCACAAAGACATAGATACACTTTATTCAACCTCTGAGGTATGCAATTAGAGAAATGGTCTTTTCCTTTCCCTTCTCTTTTTTTATTTAGTTCAAATAAAGTGTATCCCAAGATGGATGAAAATATCACACACACACACACACACACACACACACAGGCACCCAAAATTATTTTGAGAGGTATATATGAGAGGTATTATGTTGATTTTGATCAGAAAATAAATATTGTCAAAGTTTTTATGAAAGGCTTAAAGGTAAAAGAAATGTGCACAATCAACACTTTTTAAATAACAACAATAAATACTAATTAATAAAGCACTGTGCTAAGCTTTACAAATACAATCTCATTGGTTCCTCACAATAGCCCTGAGAGTTAAGTGCTATTCATCTCCCCATTTTACAGATAAACAATAAATGAAATGAACAATATTTTTACCAAACAATAAATCATATTTACCATTCCAAACAGATAACAAAGTTGTTATCATCTTTTCCCCCCTATTCAACCTCACTATATTCCAAGGGTTCTTCTCTGGAATTATTTATTTCATGCTTTTTGATTTTTATTTGTCCCACATGATAGTACTAGCAAGCATACAACAAGTTGTTTGAAATTGTATAATGCTAATTTACATTTTATAATGTTCTTCATTTTGGAGGGAGGTAATACAAATACCATTATTCTCAGGTTTAAGACAAAGAAATAAAAATCCCAGAGAGGTTGTAACTTGCTCAGAATCACATGGCTAACAAGTGGTGAAATAGACTGGAGTTGAGAAGACCTGAATTCAAATCCAGCTTCAGATACTTACTATGTAACTTTCCCTACCCCACCACCAGCCCTGAGGAAGTAAGTCACTTAACTTATATATGCCTCAGTTTCCTCATGTAAAATAGAGATCACAATGGCACCTACCTTATAGAATTGTTGTGAAGATCAAATGAGATAATATTTACAAAGTTAAGTAGTGCAGTTTTAGTTGTTCAGTCATTTTTCAATTGTAAGTCATTTGGGGTTTTCTTGGCAAAGAGACTGGAGTGCTTTGCCATTTTCTTCTCCAGCTCATTTTACAGACAGGAAAACTGAGTCAAAGAGTTAGGTGGCTTGCTTGGGATCACACAGCTACTATGAGTCTGGGGTCAGATTTGAACTCAAGAAGATAAATCTTCCTGACTCTGACACTTTATTCCCTAGACTACCTAGCTGCTCCTAAGTAGCTTAGTGTCTGGCACATAAATGCTTCTTCTCTTCCTCCTCAACTCCTTTTAATTCTTAGTAAATTTCAGAAACAAATTTTGAGTCTGATCTTCCTGTTTCTAAATCTAGAGCTCCTTCTATCCAGTTCACTAAATCTCAGGAGTTAGCTGCTGTGACTCCATGACTAGTTCATAATTTTTTTCTGCTAATGTAAAAATATTTCTTAAAAATGAAATATACTTGCTTAAAGGATAAAAGATTGGGTCTAAAAGGTAGGACTTTTCCTAAAATAACTAGCTAACATCTGGAAGAGAAATTAACACAAAAAACAATAAAAAGGAGAAAACCACACTTATTATTCCAAGTATACACAGAGTAGATCTATGCTGGAGGTAACACAATCATGGGATACATTGAATGAAGTATTTATTTATTTATTTATTTAATTTTTATTTGCAAAACATATGTATGGATAATTCTTCAACATTAACCCTTACAAAGCTTTCTGTTACAAATTTTTCCCTCCCTACTCCCTACCCCTCCCCTAGATGGCAGGATATCCACTACATGTTAATTCTGTTAAAATACTTGACAAATTGAATATATGTATACATATTTCCACACTTATCATTATTGTGCAAGAAAAATTGTATCTACAAGAAAGAAAAATCAGAGAAAAGAAACACAATGCAAGCAAACATCAATCAAGAGCATGAAAATGTTATGTTGTGGTCCACATTTCATATTCCTCTCTGGGTGTATATGGCTTTCTTCAGTGAACAATTGGAACTGGTTTGAAACATTTCATTGTTGAAGAGAGCCATGTCCATCAGAATTGATCATCATATAGTATTGTTGTTGCCGTATATAATGATATCCTGGTTCTGCTCATTTCACTCAGCATCAGTTCATGCAAGTCTCTCCAGACCTCTCTGAAATCGTCTTCCTGGTTGTTTCTTACAGAACAATAATATTCCAAAACATTCATATACATATACATATAACATTCATTTATTCAGCCATTCTCCAATTGATGGGCATTCATTCAGTTTCCAGTTTCTTGCCACTACAAAAAGGGCTGCCACAAACATTCTTGCACATGTGGGGCCCTTTGAAGGAATTATTTATAAGGGAGTTGAAGGAAGGAAATATAACAGAAGTGTGCCAAAAATTTCAGCACTTGATTTAAAAAAAAAAAGGAGGTGAGAAATAATGGGAGAACATCAATAATTAGCAACTTACACCTACGGGTGTTTATATTCCCATCTATATAAAATTTTAAGACAATTATCTATACATACATATTGAACACATGTTGCTAAAAATATTTGTAAAACCTAGGCTTTAGCAAGTTGACATTCCATAATAGTTCTAATTCTTACTTTTACACAATTGACTGAAAAATGTAAAGAACAAAAGATTCACTGTGTTTATTATTTTAAATGTATTTGATTCAGTAGAATGATACTCTACCTTAAAGGTTCTTTTCTAACAAGATATCTCCCAGGAACACATCAAAATTATTAAAGATTTCTTGAAAAATATAACAAGGATAATCTTATTTGAAGACCCCTTAATGATAAATATTAAGCAAAGCATAAAAGAGGGAGATGTAAATTCAACTGAAAGTATTTACCCCTGAGATGGAAGGGATTCAACTTAGAGTACAAATTTAAGAGAGAATCTTTTGGATGTTGGGATCCTCTAAAGAAGTATTCTTGTTTGTGGATGATCTTTTAGTAATTGTATCAAGCATTGGAACACCACTGAGTCTCCTGGAAAAAATATCAAAATACTCAAAAGAGTATGGTCTGACTATCCATGTAAGAAAAAACAAGTGGATGAAAAATTTATGTTGCCTGGATTATGTGGTTAGAAGGACAATCTATAGAAATTTTCCATTAGTATATCTTGTACATGTGTGTATATTCTTTATATAGACATACATGCAATGTACATATATATGCATCTTACACATAAATGCATGTATACTTATACATATATGTATATATACAAATACAGCATATAATATATATGCATATACATACAAACATAAACAGACAATGAGTTTGGCTCAAAATTAAACAAGAACAGAATATCAAATTGAGTTGCCATCAGGAAATTGCAAAGCTTCTTTAGTAGCTATAAACTTCTCCCAGAAACAAAGCACAATCTTTCAATATCAATATTCTAATGGTGTTGGAATATGAGTTAAGATGTGAAACAATATAATTAGTATCACTGCAAGATCAATGGAGAAGCATACGGTCAATGTGAACCACTGAAATGTAGCAAATAAGGAAATTTAGCAAAGACTTAGAGTAAGGGCTATAATTAGGGAAATATGTCATCAGAAAAAAAAAAAGACATGTAGTGAAAAAGGACAACAGGTCATATCCTCATGACATCAGAAAAAAAGTGAAGAAAGCATCCAGGAAGGAAGCTAGAACCCTTCAGCAAATTTATTGAAGTACATGGACAAAAGTCCACACAAAGTAGGCAGACAAAAGGGATAGTAGTCCACATTGCTAATATCTAATTCAGTGAGATGATAGATCCATTTGAGTTAAGTATTTTTCATTGAACTAGGTGAGGGGAAAGTTATTCCTTGAATTACTGGATCTTAAACAGTTTAGGATATTCTTAAATAAAAAATCTGCCATGAATTCTAGACCCAACAAATCACTTGTATCGTGTAACTTCTTGGATAAAGGAAAAAATATCTTCCCCCTCTCCATGCTATCCCTCAAAAAGTACTGAATATTCTACTGAAAGGGCAACACATCTTTTTGTATTATGTATTATTAAATAGGAATTCTCTAAAGTCTTCCTCCTGTACCTTTTTGTAACCTCATTGTCTCCTCTAGAAAGGCTGTGCCCTTGGAGCCTAAATTCTGGCATGTGAACAAGTTGGAATGATGTAACAATGGATTGTATGTCTGTCATTCAGGACCAGTAGCTAAGTTTGGAAAGACTCATTACTGGAAGGTTCACCAGTAAGGTATGGACTTTTTTGCATGTAGCAGCTCATTAAACTATCTGCTAAGATGTGGTAAATCTACAATCTACAAACACTGCTTTTGGAAGCAGTGTTTATTCTGATGAAATCACTTATAAAATGAAGCTCAAATCCACTTTCTACAGGAAGCTTTTCCTAGTTCCTCTTCCCTGCCCTACTAATTTCTTTCTGAAATTACCTTCTATTTACACCAAATATAACTTGCATGTAGTCTTTGCCATATCATCAAATCTAACAAAATGTGATCTACTTGAGATATGGTTTTGTCTTTCTTTTTATCTTTAGTGCTCAACTCAGTGTTTGGCAAATAGTATTTGCTTAATAGATGCTTCTTTACTATCTGAGGGAGTAAAGTAATATTTTGAAACCAAATTAATTTAGACCCCAGTGATTTAGAATTTGAGGTTAATGGGTAAAATTTAAGTAATCATAAACAATAATGTTATTTTTTTTCTAAATTTCAGACCTAATGTTAAAAAAAATTCTCTCCACACACACTTGGAAATAGCAATCACTGTATAACATAGGCATTTAATAAATGTTTGTTGAATGAATGAGTGAAGCAATAAGCTGAAGTGGGATTGTAGAATATATGTCTGTTATGTGACTATCATACTCCTTGACCTGCCCAGTGGTTGCATATTGGAGATGGGAAGAACTATGGAAACTCAAGATTTAAAACCCCCTTTATTTACACAGGATCATGTCCTGACCTGAAAGGAAACTGAGAAATCTGTCTAATCTCATTTTACAGATCAGGAAACTGAGTCTAAAGAGATTGCTCAAGGTCACCCAGGTAATAAATGTAAGAGACAATATTTGAATTCAAGCCCTCTAACTTGGTGGAGCAGTAGAAAGGACATTGGATCTTGAGTCAGGACAGGAAGTCCTATCCCAGTCATTTACTTACCATAGGACCTTGTACAAGTCAAGTCAGTTATCCCAGATTCAGAGAATTGGACTTAATGATTTTTAAGGTCTTTTCCAGCTCTAACTCTCTGATCTGTGGTGCTTCTCACAGTTCAGATGATTCACAATAATAAGTTTCAGGTGATCCTTAAACCTGGTTTAAATTGGCTAAGTTCAGTCTAGTCTCTACACTTTTAGTCCATCTCTACCCTTTTAGTTGATGTTTAGTGAACTGAATGATTCGGTTAAAAACAACAAAACTTCACAATCACCACAGGTTGTTTCCTATGAAAATGGTTGCAAAGAACATGGACTCTCTTCAGATCATTCCCCAAAAGTGTCCGACTATCCTGTGATGGAACTAGACAAGACTTTTATTTTTTACATTCTGGCACCATCAGACACTCATTCTATATTCCTCTTTTCATCTATATATTCATCTATATGAATATATATTACATACAATGCATATATAGTTATATAGACAACACTTCAGATGCTAGGAAATGAGTGACCTAGAAAGCAAAATGACAGATGAAATGAGGGATGGATCTCTAGGAACATAGCCACACAGAACTGGATTGCATCAGAAACAATATTCAGAGCTTAAAATAAAAGGCTGTTAACATAGCTGGTTTGCTTCATTTCATCAAAGTCCAAACAGATTTTTTTCCTTAAAGGAAAAACAAAGGTATTTCTGATTGGCTAGTAAAGAGTTAGGGCAGGATAGAGGAAAGAGTTGGCACTATTTATCTTAGAAACAGGAAAAGTTTGAATGCTTTGGCAGGGAATTTCCAATCAACAAATCAGAAAAAAAAAATCAAGATCCAGGTAGAAATGATTGCTCCAACCCTTTTATTTCTTATCCCTTTATTTCTCCTACACCCCCCCCCTTTAAAGGATAGTAGAAAATCCTGAAAAGAAGGAGTTTAGGGCTATAAATTTAAATGAAATAAAAATTAATACAATGGCATTCTTTAGCTAATGAAGCTGTAGAACCTGATGAAGGTAATGAGTTTCAAAAGCATTTCTATAACTTTATAGTCACAAAAGACATTCATAGGTATTCAAAATAAGATGAAAATAGCCTACTTATAAGAGGTTGGGGAGTTAATAAGGTGTTTTTTGTTTTTTTTTGTTTTTTTTTTTCATAGTCACTGATGGAGTTTTTGTCTAGATAGCAAAATAAAGAATGGAGATACTTCAGATTAAAAGCAAAAATATAAAATATTATCATCAGAAAAAAGCAACTTTTTCAGACTTAAATTATCAAAATAATTTTTCAATCTTCCTTCAGAGCATAATGGGGGAATAAAGAAGATTGGAAAAGATATTTCCATGAAGTCTGACTCTTTGTGGCCCCATTCCGGGCTTTCTTGGCAAAGATAATGGAGTGGTTTACCATTTCTTTCTCCATTTCATTCTCTCATCTCAAATTTAAATGATTTGCCTTTAGTCACACAACTACTATTAATGTCTGGGGCCAGATTTGAACTCATGAACATGAGTCTTATAGATTCTCAATCCAGTGCTCTATCCACTACACCACATGATATTTACTAAAGTGAATTTACTTCACTTTATTTACTTTATGGAGTGAAGTAGAACAATGATTTGGTCTACATTGAAGAAATTCTCTTGTTTTCAAAGAGGGGCCTTCTAATGTTTTGTTGTGTGGTAGAGTAGCGAAGTAAGACTTTGTTTTTCTGTTGTTGTTATGATAGTCTTCTTTAGAGCACTGAGACCTCTGAGTCTTGGGCATCAATTTTAGAAGTTCTTTGTGATTTGCTTTATTCCATAACAACTCTTCATTGCTCCCAGAGGACAGAAGTGCCTAAGAAATATATTCCAGGGGATAGCTTTGAGGATATAGTGACAAGAGAGGAGAAACTTTGCATTTCTTTCTGGACTTGTTTTCTTGCCAAACTCTGCACAGAAATAGGAGAAAAGTAAATTTTTAAAAGAAACAACTATGAATGGATCCACTAAGTTTCATTTATAATGTCATTGCAGATTTTGTGTTGCTCTGGCTGTGGAAAAGACATGGCAGAGTAATTGCTATATCTCCTTTGTGACAGATGCATTATTGTGTAATTCAAAAATAATGTAATTTCCATAACTTCATGGACAAATCCATATTAATGATCCCATAATGTGTATTTACAGTAATGCAATGCTAGGAAATTAGTTTTGGCAAAGTGTAGCATAAGCATACTCCCTGGGATCCTTATCTGGGTTCGTGTTTGCAAAATGATCCAGAATCTTCATTTTAACATGTCAGGGACTGCATATTAGCATCATGTGCTCCCTTCCCACTCCTTTTCTTACTTGATTTGGTATACCTTTTGGAATCAAAGGTAACTGTGTACAAAGAACGGGGGAAAGGGGTGAACATTGGAAGTAAGATTGAAAATGCATTCATTTCAATTCCACTGTAAGTAATAGTGGTATTAAATTTAATGAGTTAGTGGAAGTCTTATCATATCACTCTTTATCATTATTCAATAAACTCTAGTGACTCCCTGTTGCCTCCAGGATCAAATATAAAATTTCCCGTTTGGCTTTTAAAGCCCTTCATAACCCAGTCCTTCCTACCTTTTCAGTCTTCTCTCACCTTAGTTCTTTCCAAGTACTCTAAAAGCCAATGTTCCTCCAATAAGAAACTTCACTTCCCATGAATGCAAATTTCCACTAATTTTCTTTGGCTGTTGCCCATATCTGAAATATCCTTTCCTTAATTCTGACTCTTGGCTTCCCTAGCTTCCTTTAAGTCTCAACTAAAATTCCACCATTTGCAAGAAATCTTTCCCCATATAACATATAAAAAGTTCGAGAGTCATAGTTTTTCTGAGCAACTAATCATTTTATTAATCATTCTAGCATATGTAATTAATAAAAAGGGTCAGTGACACTCTCAAATGCCAAAGATCTCTCATGGAATCCACTCAATGTTTATAAACCCTTGGAAGATTGGGTGTTCCTGAGGGTGGTAATTGATTGGTTAACAATTAATGAAAAAAAATGAATATTATAATAAGAGGCAGATCTATTCTAATGAGGAGCCTGGAGATGTGACTTTTATTGTGTCATTTACTTCCAAATCACCCTTAGCCTTGGGCAATCTACACAAGGACAGGGATCTTCACAACAATTTGTTCTTTAGTATATTTCTCTCACTAGTTCTCCTTAATGATTGAATGTTAGTGTCAACCCTCTGAGATCACAACTCAATCACCCTTATAGATCTTTTTTGTACTTTGTTGTTTGCATATTGTCTTTCCTATTAAATCATGAACTTCTTGAAGGCTGGACAAATTTTTGCCTTTCTTTGTATCTCCTAGCACTTAGCAAAGTGTCTGGGACAAAGTAGGAATTTAATATTTGCTTGTTCCCATTATCTTTCCTTCCTGTTTGTAACTTATTTTAAAGCACCATGTTGACTTTCATGATTTTCTCTATCTGATATGATAATCATTTTATATATGTTTTGAATCTATCTTATAATAGATACTATATAAAACATACTAGAAACACAATCTCTGCCTTCTTGAAGTTTAAAAATCAAAATAAATGTAAGGAAAGACATGTGTTACCATAAAAGCAGGAGCATGCTGATAAATGTTTTAACTATTGAGTTTCCAGAAAAAACAAATAAACATATGCAGAACATACTTTGATACTCTATCACTTTTAGTCTAGAGTGACAATCAACAAAATGATAAATCAAACACTAATATGTAGTTTGTTGATTTTAGATGTTTAAATGCACAAGCAGTAGGGAGAGTATTGGGCCTGAAGACAAGAAGAATCATCTTCCTGAGTTCAAATCTGGCTTCAGACCTTTACTAGTTGTGTGATCCTGGGCAAGTCACTTCACCCTGTTTGCCTCAGTTTCCTCATCTGAAAATGAACTGAAGGAAATGGCAAATCATTCTAGCATCTTTACCAATAAAACCCCAAAGTGGGTCATAAAGAGTCAGACAGAACTAAAATGACTTATAAACAAATACTCACTGAAAATTAATAATCAGAGCACATTCAAGGTAACTCCAATAAAATCTCTACTAAAAATTGAGACATTGTACTTTTCTAGTATTTTCCACCTTGGTCCTATTTTTTATTTTGTGGAAAAAAGAATCTGGTTAGTTCGGGCCCAGAGAAATCAGTATTGCATAGTGGAAACAAACAGTAGACTTCGAATCAAAAGATCCATACATTTTAAGCAAGGCATTTAATCTCTGGACCTCAGTATCCTCAAAATAAGGGAGTTGAATTATACACTCTCCAAAGTCCCTTCTACATCAAAAATTTTATGATTCTAGGGTTCACAGGCTTACTTGGGACTTCTTTTCCTCCTCCATGTTCATTCTCTACTCTGAAGAGTGCAGAATTTTTTATTTTTTTAAATTCATTAATCAACAAGGATTTATTACTTGGGTAATTCAAGCAGGTCTGGGCATGCCAATTTCTTGCAAAAATTATCGACCAGAAATTATATTATTATGGATGGAACCCCCATGTGTATCACCTGAAAGACCAGGTAGTTTAGACTTCACTACTTTCCCCTAGGAAAGAGGTTTGGAGAGTGTGGAGGATCTCTGCCAATGGCTCCAGCATTCACCCAATTCCATTAGCCACTAGTAGTAAGAATTGCTTTTACTCAGAAATATTTACTTCAGGGGGTATAATTACAAATATACAAATTTGCTCCCTCCCCAAAATGAGAGGCTTAATTCCCCCTTTGCTTCGGTAACACCTCAGACTCTTGAGGAGGGAAAAATAATTAGGCTCATAGCTTTAGCTCATAGTCCCAATTCTAAGTCTAAAACTGCCTTGGGCTTGAGCTCCAGGCAAGCTGGCTTCTCCAGGTTTCCCTAATAAATTGGATTATTGCACTATTCCCTCTGTAATCCTAGCTCTAAGGTCAGTATGGCTTGAACTCCCTGGTCCTATGGGAACCTAAAATTGAGGACAAACAACATGAAACAGAAACAAGCCTCTCCATCTCGGGATCCTTTCACAGAGCTGTGTAAAGAGGGGTAACTGAGGAAGGAGCATCCTTTCCCTCTGGCTAGTTCAGTTCATAATGTCCAGGCTGGGCCCAGCAGATAAAAATAATGAGGAAAAAAAAAAAAAAAAAGACACACAGTAGAACTAGAGCACAGCCAGACAAATAAACAGAAAGTTATCGGTTCAATATCACCAATTTTGAAGATAAAAGAATCAATCAAAGGAAGATATTTCCATCCATGCCATAGTGGATAAGGAGAGTACCATATTACTTGAACTGGGCTTGCCCAGCCCAGCTCAGATTACACTTACCTATAGGAACTGGAGAATTCTACAAGGCAGAGGTGAAAGGGATTGGATTCTAGGCAATGCAAGCCATGAAGATGGGAGATGGACCATTACATATTAAGAATGCATATGAAGACAAACAGTTTGTTTGAACTGAGTACATGAAGGGGAGCAATCCATAAGCCTGGAAAGTAGTTGAGGGCTAAATTGTGAAGAACTTTAAAAGATCAACAAAAGATATTATATTTGATCTTAGGGCCCACTTAGAGAGCCACTGGATGTTAATAAGTAGAGGAATGTGTGATTAGACACAGTGCAATGCACTTAAGACACACTATAATGTATTATAGTATTATATATAATATTATGTCATGTATATTATATAATATATAATATGTATATGATAATATAACTTGAGGTATTTAATAAAGGCTTGTTGATTAATACAGTATTCTAAACCTCTAACATCATTTCAGGGAAGGTTTCCAATGATCCCTATTATTTCCTGATAAGTTGTGACTTCTTGTCTGCAAGTTTTTCATACATTGGCAAAAGTGTTGTATACATGAGATGCTTTAATATCTGTCTTACTGTTGCCTGTCCTTCATTTGAAAGAAGACCAAGGACAACATGGGTAATGTCTTGATTTGTGCATGAATTGGATTGATGTCAGAGTTGCACAAAGTCACCAACCTCACTCTTCCAGAGTGGCAGGACACAAATCAAGATGACTAGCAATGGCCCATGGTGTGATGGTGACCACATCTCCGGTGTCTAACCAAGATCTAAGCTTCATTGTCTTGGGAACAAATTGTTCTGTCCCTTCCTCAAGAGGATGTCTTCATATACTTGTGGTAGAGATCCCCCAACTCACCAACAGGTTTGACCCTCAATCTGCTTTAGCCCATCCACAGAGAAGGTTTCATCAAGGTGTGACCATTGCACATCACCACAGATGAGAAGTGGGTGAAAAGTAGATACCCAAAATGGATGAGCAGCCCTGAAAAGGACTTGGCAAGCCCTCACACCAGAGGTGCTAGTACTCCCCAAATACTTACAGATGTGTTCCAAGCCTACTGCTGCTGAGGTTAATAAATGTAGAACTAGGAACAAAATCAGGGAAATAATGGCAGTGATCTGATGTCTAGTATTTCTTTTGGGACCATTAGAAAGATGGCCAATTGAACAAAGAAAAGAATTTAAATAAACAATAGTTTCATGTTTTCCTCACAATAACCTCGGAAGGGAGGTAATGATAGTATTTATCATTACTACTTAAATGAGGCTCAAAGAAGGTGACTGTTGAATGGGTAGTTGGAGATTAGGCTAAGAGAGTTTGGGGCATATTACAACATGAGTGTATAATTTGGCCATTAAAAGTCCCTTTTTCTTGGTTGCTGGAATATTCCCCCCATCTCTCAGCATCTTTCTCAATTCACTCAGCTCTCTACACACAAACTTTCTTAATTCACATCTTCCTCATCAGCCACCTACCCTCAACTGGCTTCCAGTCACCATTTTTTTTTTTTCCTCCACCCACAATTTGGCAGAGCTAGGGCTGAAATTCTGGTCTTCTGATTCCAGCCCAGAACTCTTTCCATTATATCACACTAAAAACAAGACAGAACATCCCTTCTTCTTCCAGCAGAACCATTATTTCTTCCTTCCCTTGGCCCTGAGCAAATATATTCTGAAAACAGGGCACTTAAGAGTATGGATGTCTATCATGTAAAATCAGTGAAAACTCCACTAATTAGGAATTGATGATAATTGAGAACGGGGACTAGACTTGAAGTTCACCTTTGATAAGTAAAACCTTTGTTCCACAGAAAGTATACACCCATAATATGTACTAGATGAGAAGGGGGTGTGTAGCTATGTTTAAAAGAATTAAGAAAACAAAATCTTTCTAAGTACCCTCAAGCACTTCAGAAGCACTCATTTACATACAAACAATGGATTTGCTAATTATAAATCATTCTTATCTATTCAATTGACAGGTCCCTTAAGGCAATACTTGGTTAGCTCTTTGGAGTTCTTGTATGTACTTCAAAGTAATGCAATTGTAATATAATTGTATTTAAAAAAAATTCTGTTGCACACTTTTCACTAATTCAGACTGACCTTTACCCTAATTAATCTGAATTAATGAGGCTTTACTCTACTACACATTTCATCTTCACTTTATACCCGTTAATCTTGTTCTGTTCCCAAGTAGAGTCTTAATTTAAATTGAATTCTGGAAAACGGAGACTAGCATAGACAATGGGATTAATAAGAAAACATTAGCTTTTTCTTTTTTAATTCTTACATTTGAGATTTGATAAAAGCAAGAAAATATCATCCTTTTATTTTACCACAGAAATAGCACTGAAAAAGCAATCATAGGAAAGTATGTGAATACTCAGACAAAACAAGCAAAGCTTGAGAGTCATGATATGTTTAAAAATAATTCTATTGGAAATACTATAGAAAATCCATCCACTGGTTCATTCATTCATTAAATATTTATTGAGCATCTACTAGGTTCAGAACCCTATGCTAGGTGCTTAGGGAGGCATAGAACAAGGAAAAAAATATATAACCTCTCCTTGTCCACTAAGAGTTTACAATCTAGGTAGGAAATGAGACCTTCAATAGGAAAAAAGGCTGTCTTCTGGCTACTTTCCCAACCACTAGGATAGGGAAATAAATAAGTAGTACCCACAGAGACTTGTCCTCCCAAGGTTCTACAGGTAACTGACAGGTTGGGATTTCCAGTGTTGCAACTCATGAGCCCCCATCCAGTGCTCCCTGATATCAATAAACCAAGTGACATCAATTAGCTTTTAGAAAGGGGATTCATTAAGTGGATTTAGCAAGAACAATTGTTACAGAAACTTCCCCAAGCTAGGGGCATACTCTCCCCTTTGCACCTACAAGGATCTTGGGAAGAATGGACTCAAGCTCAGAAAGAGAATAAATTCCTGGTTAGTGGAAGTCCTTTTCTCTCTTTGTGGAGTTCTCATGACCCAGTTTCCTGCACAGTTCTGAGGACTGATACCCATGTAGAGTGTTTAGTTTGTCCATAGAATATCTCTCTGCATGTTCCCACTGCATGCTCTACCATTAAATATTATATCTAGGAACACACTAATAACACCACCATTGACTTTGAGAGGAATGCCAAATCTCCATATATTTTGTTGTTGTTGTTGTTGTTTTGTCTGTTTGTTTTTCCTGAGGCAATTGGGGTTAAGTGACTTGTCCAGGGTCACATAGCTAGGAAGTGTTAAGTGTCTGAGATCACATTTGAACTCAAGTCCTCCTGACTTCAGGGTTTCAGGGCCACCTAGCTGCCCCCAAATCTCCATGTCTTTATACATTTTAAAGTTCACAGTCTCAGGAAGTCAATGGGGAGGAGATGGGGGAGAAACTCCATCTTGCTTCTCTCTCCCTACAAGGACAATTTCTTCTACCATCATTTGTCTTACTTCAGTTGGACTCTCACTCTGGAAATAATACTCCTGATCTGGTTTGCTGTAATATGCAGAAACTCAGAGATGTGACTAATTTTAATCCCAATGTTTTCTTGTTTGTAGTTTGTTTACACCAAGTGTCCCAAGCATTTCACTCCTTCCAAATTGATTAAAGATTTGTTTGTGCCCTTTTTTTATACCTTTGATGCTTGATTGATTCAATTGAAAAATATGGGCAATTATTTGTATCTCTAACAAAACCCTACCATTAACAATGCAAGGTCATGTTGGTTGTTTCAAAATAAGTAGAATTGGTGATTTATTCTGCAAAAATTTGGAAAAAATCTAAGTGGGTAGGGATACCTAAGTACAACAAAGGGGGAAGGTGAGACGCTCGAAGACCTTGTCTGGAAGGAGAAAGGAATTTGGATTAGACAATGTAAATGATTAGACAACTACATGATTGCAAATCAAGGATGTCCCTACATGTATTAGACTCAAGATATGTTCAACAAATGTTTACTATGAGCCCTGACCTGTACTACATGCTAAAGTATGGTGCCTACCCTTAAGGATTTTGCAATTATGTGCAAGTAATAAGAGGCAACAAGGGAGGTGGTACAGTAGACAGAATACAGGGCCTGGAATCAGTAATATCTAAGGTCAAATATAATCTCAGGCACTATCTGTGTTACGCTTGGGCTTAGCAAGTCTGAGTTGTAAATGGGTACATATTGAAGAAAGAAATGCAAAATGACTCTAGTACCATTCTTTGCCAAGAAAACCCCATGAACAAGTTCAGGGGGTCTCAAAACTATTTGCCTGAGTTCCTCATCTGTAAAATGGGTACACATTATAGAAGAAAATACCAAACGATTCCAATATCTTTGCCAATGGGATCCCAAAGAGTCATATCCATATAAACAATAGCAACAGAGAGGATAAGACAGACACACATAATCTTCTATACCACTCTTACATACTTACCATGTTCTAGCATGTGTTTTTGTTATTTAGACTTAAACTTTTCAAGGGAAGAATAATGTTTAATTTAGCTTTGTACTTTTCTCTCTGTCAATTATAGTACTTTAAACACAGCAGGTATTTAATAAAAGTTTGTTGAATATAATTTACTAATAACAATAACAACATATTTTAATAATAATAACTTTATGTAATGCTTTAAAATTTAAAAATCACTCTACATCCAATATCTAATTTGAGCCCCAATGGAGTCCTGTGAAGTAGGTACAATAGTTTTTCTTATTCCCATTTTACAGATGGAGAAATTTTGAATAAGTTATTCACGGTTACACATGGCCATTAAGGTCAGTAGTAAAATTTAAATACTAGTTTTACTAGCTCCAAGTTCAGCACTTTACATAGTATCCAATAAATTATCACATAAAGTGCTGAATTAAATATAATGGAAAGAGGTTTGCACTAAGAATGAAGAGATTTGAATACTAATTATTGATCTATCATTAACTAGCTTTGTAAACTGAAGCAAATCATTTAATTTCTTTGAGCCTCTATTTTCTCACCCAAAAAATAAGGACGTTGGAGTAAGGATCTAGCTCTATGGTCCAAAATGTATGATGCTGGCAATAAATGCTGTAAATAATCATAAAGAAAATGTGTCTGTATTCATTGTCATTATCAGAGAAGTTTTCACTGGAGATGAAACTCGAGGTGAGTCTTTAGAAATGGGTAGAATTATGGGTAGAATTGAATTCTCACAGAGTGGGAAGACATCTATGGTCAGGTACTGATCTCTCTCCATTTCCGTAAACTTCTTAGACAAAACCACAAAATCCAAAAGCATTTTCCCCAACCCACATAAGTACTTCTCAGTCTTTTAAATATGCTCCAAATTAGTTTGTCTTGGCTGCAGTTAAACTGAAATTTTGTTCTTTCCTTCAAAACTGTTGTTTTGAAGGCATTGTTTTCAGGCAGGTGCTGATGTGATGGCATACATCTTGGGGAAAAGTTCTCCTTTTGTTATTGACTGAGCAACAGTGTCAAAAACTGACCAAGCAGTTTGGGAGGGGGTAGTGGGGATGATCACTTTAGTTCTTTCTCTGTTGGGAACTTTCCAATTCAGTGGCTCAAATGTAGCAGGAGTAAAAGCATTTTAATTTTAGCATATTAGCTTTCATATCATTCACAAATCTCCTAGGGTGCTTTTCAAACGGGAAGGAGCTTTACTTATAAACTGTGAAAATACAGCTAATCTCAGGGGAAGCTCATTTCTGTGCTGTAGTTGACTGGTGGGAAAGGAGAAAGAGGAAGAAGAGGAAGAGAAAGAAAGTACTACCCTGATTAAAAATTAACCATTTGGATTCTATGAAGCAGAAGATAGAAGCATTCTTTAAATTTTGTTTGAAAATAGAGCTTCTGGAAAAACGTGGGAGACTGGGGACAGAAAGAGCTTCAAGACAAATGCAATAGGCAAACCAGGTCTGTTGGGCAGGATGCTACTAGCTTCAGAGATAGTGGTGCCATCAGTTTTACATCAGGTAGTTATTGGATCTAGAAACTATTGTTTCTTTTCTTCTATATTTGATTAATTTGACATTATCCTCCCCTCCCTACAAATATTCTGTGTTCAAGTCAAATGAGTTTACTTCATGTTCCTTGTATATTTCTTTGAACATTATATTGCTTACTATGTCTTTTCATAAGTTGTTTCCCCAAGTTTATAGTATTGTCTCTTCTCGTCTTTGCCTCTTGTAATTTTTAGCTACTTTTGAGATTCAGCTCAAATACAGTCCTTCCCAAGACCTTTCCTGATTCTCTAAGTTGTAAGTTCTTTCCTTTTGAAAAATGTTTTGGTAACATAATAATTGTGAAGGTGTGTATAGAAGAATTGCACATGCTTGACATATGTTGGTTGCATTGCTTGTTGGCTAGGGGAGGAGATAGAGGGAAGGCGTTGGAGAAAAAAAAAACTGGAACACAAGGTTTTGCAAGGGTGAATGTTGAAAATTATCTTTGCATGTATTTAAAAAAATAAAATAAAGTTGCCCCCCAAAAATAAAAATAAAAATGTTGTAGTACATGAGGAGGGGAAGGAAGAATTGGTTCCTGACCAGTTGGCTTACCTGCTATCTGACAGATGAAATAAAAAAAGGAAGAGATATTAAAATGTTAAGTGAGGTACAAAGTTGTTATTCATTTACCAGGTGTGAAGTTCTCTCTATTTGAATTAGTATTTGCTAGTGGCTGCTGAAGATTAGCCTTGTTCCTCCCAATCTATTCCCTCTCCAACCCTCAGGCAAGTCAGAGAAGAAATAGATACAGGGAATAGGACACTTGGATGTCAAAAGAAAAGCCATCTATGGAAGAAGAGCCATGCTGGTAAGAAGGAAATCACTCAGCCTCTAGGATTGGGAGGCATTGCTTTCTCTACCTTTGTTGCCAGTCATTACTATCTTGCCCCATAGCTACTCACCCAACAATATACACTATACTTACTGAAGAGAAGGGATCAGTGGGGAGAACTCTAAGAAATAGGCCTGTTGGCAGCAGAGAAGAGAGCCAACTATAGATTCAAGAGAGAATTAGCCCTGGCAGTTGGAAGTTGAACTTCTGAGGAACAGTCCTGGGGAAGCCAACAGAGATCATGTGCCCTTGGGAGAGTAGTGTGAGGACATGAGAAAAGGATCTACAAGGCTCGGGGCAAAAGTTATCCTGACCATATGTGCTCCCTATATATGTGCCTCACTCCCATATATTCTATACATGCAGTCTATTTGTGGGAGAGTAGACAGGTTTATGAGGGGAAATTTTTGCAGCCATTGTTCTGAAAAAAAAAATAGAGGTTAGTCATGTCTTTGTATTATATTTAACATTAATACCTTGTCTCTCAGGAACATATCCTTTTTCTGTGATTTTGTCAGCTAGGTTGGGGGATGAGGAGTCAGAAAGTAACACCATTCCTCTTAGATATAGCTGTTTGATTTATATCTATCTATCTATCCATTATCTTCTCAATTCTAACTACAGATATAATGTATGTTTCTTGAAAAGAAGGACTGCTTCCTTTTTATTGCTCTATCTCTAGTAACTACTACAAAGCCTGGCACATGGCAGGTGATTAGTAAATGCTTGTTGATTTAAATTTGCTGGCCAAATACAATGTAATCCAACAAATATTTATTAAATGTTTACTATGTACAAAGGTACTGTGCTAGGCAGTGAGAATATAATTATATCTATACATACACAAAAATTTTGACATAGAATTTGATAACTTCGATAATGAATAGAGAGCACTAACATAGGAAATCAGGAAAGGCTTCCTATAATTGGACATTATCCATGATAGGATAATATATACACTAATGTGCTGTTGGTAGAGCTGTGAACTAGTCAGAGAATTCTGGAAAGCAATTTGGAACTATGCCCAAAAAGCTATTAAACTGTGCATACCTTCTGACCCAACTATGCTATTACTAGGTTTATACCCCAAAGAGATCAAAGAAAGAAGAAAAGGAGTCATGTGAAGAAATATTTATAGCACCTATTTTTGTGATGGCAAATAATTGGAAACTGAGGGGATACTCATCAATTGGGGAATGGTTGAACAAATTGTAGTCTATAAAATATGCTAGAATTCTATTGTGCCATAAGAAATGATGAAGCAGATAGTTTTAGAAAAACCTGTGAAGACTTATGTGAACTAAAGCAAAGTGAAGTGAGCAGAACCAAAACAATTTATACATTAACAGAAATATTGTAAAGATACTCAGCTTTGAAAGACTAAATAATTGATGAAAACAATAAATAATTATAATTCCAAAGGATTCATGACAAAACATATCTATTTCCAGATCAAATACTGATGGACCCAGAGTGCAAATTGGAGCATATTTTGTCCTCTTCCTCCCTGTCTTCCTTTCTTCCTTCCTCCTTCCCTCCCTCCCTTTCTCTCTTTCTTTTTCTTCTTCTTTCCTTCCTTCCTTCCTTCTGCCCATCCTTCCTCCCTTCCTCCCTTCCTTCCTTCCTCCCTCCCTCCCTCCCTCTCTCTCTCTTCCTTCCTTCCTTCCTTCCTTCCTTCCTTCCTTCCTTCCTTCCTTCCTTCCTTCCTTCCTTCTTTTTCTTTCTTTCTTTCTTTCTTTCTTTCTTTCTTTCTTTCTTTCTTTCTTTCTTTCTTTCTTTCTTTCTCTTCTTCTTTTTCTTCTTCTTCTTCCTCTTCATTCCTTTCTTTCTTCCTTCTTCCCCTCTTCCCTCCCTGCCTTCTTTCTTTCTTTTATTCATTCATTCTTTCTTCCTATCCCCCATCTAATAAGGATATGTATTTTATATGACTATACATATTTCAAATGTATTTTATTTTTCTTGAGTTCTCAATGGGTAGAGGAAATGGAGGGGAAAGAGAATTTGGAAGTGAAAAAATAAAAATTTAGAAATATGAATTGAGTGCTCCAAATAATAATAATAATATGAAAAATGTAACAACAACAACAATCTTACAGCCAACAAATTGGCAGAGGTGACAAAAGACTATTGAGTCAATGTTGGAGGAATTGTGTAAAGACAGACACATTACTATACTGTGGGTGGAGCTATGATTTAGAACAAAATATCATAAAGCAATTTGGAATTGTGGAAATATAGACTAAAATGTACCCCCCTAAAAATTTTTTTAAGTAAGTGGCACATAGACTAATCCTTATGAAGATAGGGCTTTTAAGAGGCAGACTCAGGATTATGTAAATGTGCATACAAAAGAAAAGTACAATCAGTAACACCCTTTAGTCAACTAATCATTATTCAAACATTTATTATGTGTTTACCATATCTCAAAAGTTGGCATTAGGAATACAAAGATAAAAACGAACAAAACAGCTACTGTCCTCAGGATGATTATATTCCACTGAAGAAAACTACAAATATGTATAGGTAGATAAAAATAAAGTAAATACAAAATAATGGGGTGGATGGGAGGAAATGACTGTATGAGGTGGGGGATCAGGAAGGACCTCATGTAACATGTGGTATTTGGGCTGATCTTTGAAGGAAATTAGAGAATCTAAAAGAAGGAGGTACTTTCCAGGCATTTAGAAGGGGAAGAAGATAGATAGAAATTTTGCCAGCTTTTTTGCAAAGAAAGGAGATGGATCAAAAAATTGATAATGTTGAATTGATGAAGAAATCTCTCTCTCTCTTTTTTTTTAAAGTATTTCTTGATGTAAGTAGGCATTGGTTACTCTTAGCTACTCTTACTCATCTTTTCCTAAACTAACAGGGTAACAATTTTTGCTTGTTGAAGGACCACCTCAACGATAGTGTTGAGTATAAAACTGGAATTTGACTATTGCTGGTTTATAGATGACTAGATGAGTGAATTTATAGCTTCTCCTTTCTCATTAAGTTGACCAGCCTCTTACATTTTCTATTGACTAGTTGACCCATCCAGGTAGTTT
Organism: Myrmecobius fasciatus; assembly: GCA_023553655.1. Taxonomy (NCBI): domain Eukaryota; kingdom Metazoa; phylum Chordata; class Mammalia; order Dasyuromorphia; family Myrmecobiidae; genus Myrmecobius; species Myrmecobius fasciatus. The sequence continues at coordinate 1,082 of JAJPUD010021799.1, read as the reverse complement.
ATCCGATAATATCATTACTCTTCAAATAGTTTTCATAAGCACAAGTTATATCATCCTTTGAGGGGCTCTAGAGCTCACATTAACAAAAGGGACATTTTCAGTGGCCAAGAGTTCAGATTTCCTTGGTAGTTCCAAAGGGAACTCGTGGCCCAGTTGCCTCCTGGGTACTATCTCCATGTAGCGGTAAAGAGATATCCAGGTTCCAGTGAGGACGACAAAGTAGAAAGCGGTCGGAAGAGGAGGTCTAACGAATGTTTAATTTTTTCCTCACTTCATTCATCCTTCTCCATCTGACATGGCAGGTGTGCTGAGCAAGAATGGTGTGTGAATCGATTCAGAGACAATCAGTGACACGACAGCGAGCTGAGGCCGCGCACCGAGCCATCGATCGCCTCCAAATCAATTTGCACACCGCTCCCGCTCAGGTCACCTGCCATTTCAGACAGGGAAGGGAACAGTGAAGTGAGAAGGAAATTACGTGGGGGTAGATTGGGGCGCCTCTTTCAAGAACGTGGAGGTCAGTCTCCAGCCACCTTCCCGTCTCCATCCTTCAGAGAAGGACATAGCAAGCCGACCTCAGAACCGGCTCTGTTTTGCTCACAGCTGGCAGGTACCTTGAATTGCCCTGGAGGGAAAGGAAGCTTGAGGACTGCAGTGAAATGGGGCCACTTTGAAAATCCATCAGCCTTAACTCACCTCTGGGGTTTGGGCTGTGACTGTCATATCCTAAGAGCTATTTCAGAAAACCCAAATTGCCAGCAGTAATAATGTGTTCCGCCCCGGGACTGGCTTTCATTTGTGTCTCTCAATGCACTTCACAATTAATTCTCACCAACCCCTGCCTCCCACAAGCTGGGAGGCCCTAAGGGAGGCACATGGCAAGGCCTGGAATCTTTGTCAATCCCCAGTGAGAAGGGAAGGACCTTCTCCATTGGGAAGATAAGAAGCCAAGTCCTACAGTCTTGTCCAAATAAGCCAATGATGTGATCCTTCTCTTTCTTTTCTTTACTTTTCTTTCTTTCTTTCCTTTCTTTCTCTTTCTTTCTTTCTTTCTTTCTTTCTTTCTTTCTTTCTTTCTTTCT
>JAJPUD010021798.1:0-21022 GCA_023553655.1 Myrmecobius fasciatus | reverse complement strand
GACAGGAAAAGATAACGATGAATGTTGGAGGGGATGTGGGAGGGCTGGGACACTAATACATTGTTGGTGGAACTGTGAACGGATCCAACCATTCTGGAGAGCAATTTGGAGCTATGCTCAAAAAGTTGTCAAACTGTGCATACCCTTTGACCCAGCAGTGTTTCTACTGGGCCTATATCCCAAAGAGATCTTAGAGGAGGGAAAGGGACCCACATGTGCAAGAATGTTTGTGGCAGCCCTTTTTGTAGTGGCTAGAAACTGGAAACTGAAGGGATGCCCATCAATTGGAGAGTGGCTGAATAAATTATGGTATATGAATGTTAAGGAATATTATTGTTCTGTAAGAAACGACCAGCAGGACGATTTCAGAGAGGCCTGGAGAGACTTGCATGAACTGATGCTGAGTGAAACGAGCAGAACCAGGAGATCATCAGGCACAGCCACAACAGTATTACATGATGATCAATTCTGATGGACATGGCTCTCTGCAATAAAGAATTGCCTCAAACCAGTTCCAGTTGTTCACTGAAGAAAACCATATACACCCAGAAAGAGGGACATGAAATATGGGCCACAACGTAACATTTTCATGATCTCTATTGACATTTGCTTGCATTGTGTTGCCTTTCTCTGATTCTTTTTTTTTCTTGTAGATAGGATTTTTCTTGCATAACTTCTCAAGCATTTCAACATTATTAACATGTAGTGGACTTCCTGCCATCTGGGGGAGGGAAGGGGACTGGGGGTAAAATTTGTATTGGAAAGCTTTGTAAAGATCAAGGTTGGGGAACTACCCATACATATGTTATACAAATAAAAAGCTTAAAATAAAAAAAAAAGAACATAGTAAAGAGTCTTTCAGATTTGGCAGTCATGAATGGGCTGCAATTTGGATTATTAGAGTGAATAACCCAACCACTGAAATTATAAGTCATTTTGAGTACTGCTGCAGCCTTTTTGCTGGGATTTTATTTTAGAATTTTATATAAATTTCAATATAAGACTGATCTATAGTTATCTTTGCTTTTCCTCAACTAAAGTATAGGTTTGATAGTGTTTTATCAATTATTAAATATCATTTTTGTAATATAACTTTTAATTGTTCCCTAAACATTTGATAAAATTCATTTGTAAATCAACTGAGACTTTCCCCCTTTGTTAGCTGATTTATATGTAGCCTGCTCTATTTCTTTCTGAAATTGTATAAATATAATCTCTATTTTTCATTAATTTGAATATTTATATTATTATAAATAACTATTTCTTCAAAATTTTCAATCCTAATGGCATGTAATTATATATATTAATTCCTGAAAAATTTCTGTCCATTAGGCTAGGAGTTCCCTGAGAATAGAGGTTGTCTTTTATATCTCTAGCACTTAGTATAGTGCCTGAAACAAGGTAAACATTTAAATACTAGTTGTCTGATGACTGTAATATAAGATTGCCAAATATCCCCCATGAATTAATACTTCTTGTTGTTTCTGTTCATTTTCTGTTCACTTTGTTCATTTTTAACTTTTAATTTCTTAATTTAATTTTCCCTTTTTCTCTTCTTAAAAATCAAGTTAACTTTATCTTAGTATTTTAAGGACATCAGTGAAACACATCATCTATATATAATTTTTCTGTTGCATTTTTCACATTTTCACATTATTCTGCTATTCACACTTATATAATGAATTATTTGATGTCACATCCTGCTTGTGCTTAATAATGCATCATTACAATGCCCTTTGGGAGGTCATCAATTTAAATTCTTGAGACAATGTTGTATTCCATAATTTGCAAACATGCAACATCAGAAACAATAGCAACATATTAATGCAATTCTCTATGTCCAAGTTAGATTTGTACCAAGCATCAAGGAATGAGTCAACATTAAGAAACTAGCATAATGATTCATATGAGTGAGAAAAACAATAAAATCATATGACTTTATCAAAAAAGGCAAAATGAGCCTTTGACAGAATAGGAAAGGGGAGAAAGGAATAAGCATTAATATAGTGTCTACAGTGTTTCAGGCACTAGGCTAAGTGCTATATCTCATTTGATCCCCACAACAACCCTGTGAGAAAAGTGTTATTACCCCCCCTTTACAGATGAGACAAACAGAAGTTAAAAGACTTACTCAGGCTCACACAACTAGCAAACCAAGTATTTGAGGTGGGATTTGAACTCAAATCTTCAGCACAAGTTTAAGTTAAAAAGTCTTAAGAAGCATAAACAAGAAATTGTATTTCATTAAAGATCCTTGATTTAAAAATATGTGTATATGTATGAATATTATATATGTGTATCTATATGTTATATATCTGACATTTACATATACTTACTACACATGACAGGCCAGTAGACTAGACCTAGACTAGCACTAGACCTGGAGTCAGAAAGATTCTTCTTCCTGAGTTCAAATCTGGCCTCAACTACTTACTAGCTGTGTATCTTGAGTAAATCAGTTCACCCTGCACTCCAGTATCTCTGCCAAGAAAAACCCATGAGATCATGAAGAGTCAGAAATGATTGAGCACCAAGAAAGCAAAAAATATATCTGTAAGTATATATTTGCATATATATTTTACAAGTATTACTCTTAATAATTAATGCTTAATTTCTATTAATAAAGAATTTCCATATAATATTAAGAAACATAAAGAGGATATTACACAAATAGGATTTCCACTCAAAATGACTCCAGAATTAATACAGTTTTACCAGGTCTATCATTTAAGATGCAAAGGTTATATAAAACTATACTAAAAGACAAAAAAGGAGGACAAATAAATGAAGAGATCCATTTTTCCAAAACAAAAGCAAAAGAACTTTTCTGTTCAAAGAATCTCCTAGCAGCATGATTTGTAACAGGAAAAAGTAAAACTACAAAGAAAACTTTAAAACTAAATAATCAGCAGTAGAGAAAGGTTTAAAAAATAGTAATTATTATAGCTAACATTTATATAGTACTTACTAGGTACCAGGCACTCTGTTAATAATGTATAGTAATTACCTTGAGAAGAAATAAAAAGGGGGAGATAATGTGAAACAAACAAAAGATCAGATTCTGATAAATGTATGGTTGTTTTCAGATATTATTCCATTTGATCCTCACAATAACCCTAGGAGGTAGGTGTTATTTATCCCGATTTTACAGATGAGGAGATTGAGGCAAATAGAAGTTGAGTAATTTGCTCAGGATCATAGAGGTAGGAATTTTCTGAGGTCAGATGTGATATGTGATATATTAATGTAATATAATTCTATTATGTAATTAATGCCAACATGTTTGTAGAATAAAAAAATTTTTTGTTTATAAATTATTTTAAAAATAGAACCAGAAAAAGAGAGTAACCACACAACCAAAATTTAACACAATCACAATTTAAAATGAATGATAATGAATAAGCAAATAATCCTGATGGGTGATTTAGGAAAAAAAAATTAAGGCATTTTCTTTGTTAAAATTCCTTTTTGTAAATAGTTATAAAGCAAATATAGTTATTTAAATTATGATTAATATTGTTTATAATGAGAAATGTCCTTACTGGAAATATTCTACACAAATGAAACTAGACATTCTGACATTAAAGGAAAAAAAACAAAAAAACAAACTACCCAAATGAGTGCTGTTGTTTTTAAGAAAAGGGAATGCCATTAACAACTCATGTTTCATTCAAAGAACATACATGTCATCATCAATTGTTACCAATTCTGAATTCATTATATTTGATTCTTTTTGAAAACCTGAATGAGATCTGGTAAGACAGAACTTAGAAACCATTAAAAAAAGACCATTTCATCAATATCCCCTATAGGAACAGTGCTTAAATTAGCCTCAAATAAAATATGTTGAAAGGCAAAGGTCAAATACAAATCAAGCCAAAATCTAAAAAAAGAAGCTACCAAATAAGGAGATGTGAACAAGCAAAAGAAAATCCTCAATGTGAGCAACATATTGTAGAATAAAGTTTCTGAGTAAAACATCAGCTATGAAAATATAAGTTCATTTGAACAACCCTAAAAATGAAGCTAGTTCTAACCCAACATATGTTTAGCTCCTTAAGGACAGTACTGTCTGTGTTTTTTTATGTTTATATCCCTAGCATTTAGCAGAGAGTCTGGCACATAATAGGTGCTTAATATTTATTGATTGGCTGATTAATTAAAGGACAAAAAGGTAGAATTTTTGTTAATGAATGAAAAATGTTTCTTATATGTTTAACATGTGCATAGATGGCATCAGGCTGAAACAATGCAGTTCCTGCTTTCAAAGAGTTTACACTAATAAGGGAAACAACATATATGGAATTTTTCAACTACAAATCAAATGGACCCCATGTGGTCCTTGGGGATCAATAGCAAAGCATATGGCAGTACACATTCTTGGATGTTTTTAAAACAAAAATTTTATCTTTTTTTAATAAATTTTATTTTTTTCTCACCTCTCTTTCCATTGGAAAAACAAAAACAAAACAATGTAACAAATATGAATCAAATAAAACACATTCTCATACATTAGCCATAACCAAAAACATGTATTATTCTGTTACTTTCATCCATCACCTCTATCAGGAGGTGACTGGTGTGATAAATCATTGATTCTCTGGAATCAGCCAAGAATGCTGAAGACCCCTAAATAAAGTTTTTGCCACTAAAGTTCCTGGCATTGTTATACAGTTATATATCAAAGATGGACATGGTTTGATCAGTGGCACCAAAGACAAAAATATATAGAAGATGAAAAGGGCACATATATACTAAACTATGCAGAATATACTCTTTTTGCAATGCAAAGAACTGGAAAGTAAGTAAGTGCTCATTAATTGAGGAATGGCTGAACAAATCATGGTGTATGATGTAATGGAATACTTTTATGTTCTAATAACAAAGGAGACCTTCAGAGAAATCTGGGAAGACAACAAATGATACAGTGAAATAAACAGAGCTGAGAGCACAATTTATACAAGAAGAATAACATTGGAAAGACAAGTTTGGAAAATTCAATAATTTTGACCAATGTAATTATACAACTATGACTCCTGACAATGGAGTACAGAGATATAATTGAAGTATTTAGACAACCTCCCAAATAGAAAGTCTAAGTAACATTTTTTCAGAAAGTTATATTAAAAAGAGCAACTCTATTAAAATCATGGGGCAGATAACAGATTGGCAGAATGCTTTTTATGATAAGAGAAAGAAATGTCTATTTCAGCTCACTAAGACATGTTGTGAAACTCCAAAAATTCATTAATAAACTAAGGATTTTTTTCCTGCAGCCAAGAAGAAAATTGTTAGTTATTAAAGAAGTTGAAGTCAAATTGCACAAGTTTATTAATCTACCCTCAGAAAATCCAGAAAACAATTTGTCCAAAGTCAAAGGAAGTAAAATTGCATCACAGAATATTCTTTCCAGATAAATGCAGAATATTGTTTATAGATTTTTAAAATGTAAACTTTTGAATCTCCATAACATTCCTGAACATTTCTGTAGAAAAAGAAAAAAAAACTGGATTAGACTTTTGCTATATGAATCATCCCAGAATAATATTCCAGTTAATACTAAGAGGGAGCAGGCCAGCCTTTGAGAAGGAAACTAATGGGGAACTTTAGTTTGGCCAGCTTTAGTTAGACCAGCCTTAAGACAATGAAACACTAAAATGGAATTAAAATGTAAATGCAATAATTCAATATTATCAAAGCCACAGAAGAGATATTATGACTTGAAAATATTTAAAGGAATGGAAAAACAGAGCCAGGAAGGAGACTTGGTAGAAATACTGCACAGCAATATAAATAAAGTGTTGTTCTTATTTTCAGTGACTTCTAAGAATTTGGGGTTAGGCCAGAGGAAGAGAATTCATTTATATTTTATACAAGGATAGGAAAACTATGTAGGTTGTTAGGATCTACAGTTATTCAGCGGGTTGGGGATTGAAAAACCACAGAAGTGGTCATTTATTTTTCATTTAGAACTGATAAGAGGAAAACATGGCAACAAAATCTGTGACTTGATCAATGTGACCAAGTAATTTTGATTGGCAAGTAAAGATTACAGATGAACTTGGGAAAAAGCAGGGGAAAAGTCAATACATAAAATAATAATTATACATAGTAATACAATAAAACAAAATATCAAAAAAAATGAAATGGGACTAAAAAGAGAGAATTTTTTCAAAAACAAAATTATGGATGTATCATACTGAGTAAGTGAGGCAAAGATAAGACAGGAATGTATTTAGTCAAAAGCATTTATTCAGCAGTTATTATTTTCCAGGCACAGTGTTAAACACTGGAATTTAAAAAATTACATAACAATTCACAATTTTTTGCATCTTACTGATTTTTTAAAAATTAAAGTGTTTGGTGATGATTATTAAATTCATGATAAAGAAATAACCTATGGAGGCAATAGGACTAATTTAAGAATTGTGGTTATTGTTTTTTCAGTCAGTGTCTGGGTGTTTGTTAGGATGGAAGTAGAACTATATCTACTCTATAGGTAAATAAATGTCTAACTAGATGCCTGTTTGTGTACAAAAGACTGACCTTGAATGACCTCTAAGGAAATAACTGAATGTACTTTTTCCTGGAAAGACTAGTAAATTAGCTAAGTATATTAGAAGAAAGATCAAACAATTTTAATATTAAGTATGTAATTTGAATCCCCTTATAAAAAAAGATGGATTTAAAAATATATAAAAAGAGATGGATTTAAATGGATTAAAAAAAATAAGCAAAAAGCCCAGTCATCTACAAGTTATCTCCAGATGTATCATAGTTGATAGCAGAGAATCTAGAATTATCATGACACTATCAATGAAAACAATGAAAACTGAGAAATAATTCAGTTTGATAAACAAAGAAATGATATCATTCTTAAAACTGACAGATTATTAATATCTGCCACTTAGGCATTTAATGACAAAACAATTAAATTCATAAAGAAAATGTTAAGTAGAAAATGAATTAAAGAACCAATAATAATGAAAGAGCTTAACACCAAAATATTATCATTTTAAAATTTTAAGTTAATCTTCTTATTAGATTATTCAAATTTACCACTACTCATTAGAATGTGAATACAGATCCCCTGCCATCAGAATTGACAATTCCACCCTTGCTGTTTCCTCCATAATCCAGATAATTTGTTCTTTGGCTCAGCTATTTAATCCTCAATTTAAATGCTTTAAGGGATTTCATTTGCTAGTCTTTCTGTCATTCACCATTCTTATTAACTGATTTACCCAATGTCTTTCATATAATAGACTGTTTCCAATAGATTGGAGCCCTTGACTTTGTATAGAATAATTTGGGTCTTCTCCATTCTGGGTCTGCATTTTACCCACTGTGCCATTTAGCTGTGAGAACAAAAAACAAAATTCAATGGCAATAACAGCAACAAAACAGCAGCAGCAGCAATAATAATACTCGAAATGTCTATGTCAACTAATGTTGTATATACATCGCTGAAATTAATCCATCTATCTTAGAGTTCATCCTCCTTTCTATGACGCTTATTTATGGTTAGTGAATAATGTACAGGTGTGCCATTGCCTTTTAAACCTCTAAGATCTATGTATTTCATGCCTTATATGTGGATTTCATTTCATGTTCACTCTGTTTTTATTAATTTTCATTTCTGAGATGCTCTGGGTGGCAGTTGGAGTTTACTTGAAGCTCTGGGCAGAAATTCCAAACTTGCCTCATTTGTATCTACTTGAATATCTAGTAAATAATAATTATAATGATCATTTAAAGCTCACTTCTCAAATGCATAGTGTCAAAAGGAGGGTGAGGAAAAGGGATAGCAGTTTTATGCTCACTTAGAAAACTGTTCTCTACTTAAAACTGTGCCACCAGTAAAATATTGTCAAGAACAATTGATATAAAATATGTAATTTTTCAGGGAGACAGTTTAAACACATTATGGTTTTAACTTTAAATCCATTATCATATCTCTTAAATAGAACTAAGTATGATTTTCAAATTAAAGGAGTTGAACCAAAACATCTTATTAACTACTTAATGTATATAGATGACATCTGACTATATGACTCCACTAAAAAACAAATTTTAAAAAACCCTCATCTCATGGAATCTTTCCCTAATAATATCAAAAAGTCATTTGAACTCCTTAAATGTAAAATTCTTAATTTAAACCAAAGAAGGATAAATACTAAAGGCTTTAAGTTTAACAGTAGATAACATTGAGCCAATAATAGATGAAGTTTATATATATAAATACATTGGTATTCTCCAAGTAAGAAGTATCTAGAATAAAGATATCAAAGAAAAAAGTGGGGCTATATCTTTTTAATTTTTTTTTAATTTTATTTATTTAATTAAAGCTTTTTATTTGCAAAACATATGCATGGGTAATTTTTCAACATTGACCCTTGCAAAGCCTTCTGGGCCAAAAAGCCAAATTTTTCCCTCCTTCCCCCCACCCACTCTCCTAGATGGCAGGTAGTCCAATACATGTTAATTATGTTAAAATACATGACAAATCAAATATATGTAATTTATTTATATTTATACAGTTATCTTGCTGTACAAAAAAAAATTGGATCTATAAGAAGGAACTATATTTTTTAAGAGACTTCTTCGCCCCCAGGAATCAAAGCTGCATGGGAAGAACAGGTTTAATACTACATTCCCAATCTCTCTCTCTCTCTCTCTCTTTTTTTGAAATTAAAGCTTTTTATTTTCAAAACATATGCATGGATAATTTTTCAACATTAACCCTTGCAAAACCTTGTATACCAATTTCCCCCTTTCCTCCACCCCTCCTCTAGAGGGCAAGTAATCCAATATATGTTAACATGATAGAAATATATCTTCCCAACATCTCTTGCATAAGCATGCAGGCCCTTGTTACCTCAAACCTAGACTAGTGTAAAAGCCTTCTAATACTCCAGCAGGTCCTCTGCTCAGCTGCCAAAGTGATTCTCCCTATATTACTTCCCTTCTCAATAAGCATCTACACCATTTATTCTCTTCACTATTCCTGAAGCATTGTAAGTCCAGAGACAGCTGGTGATGGCCCAGGATCCAGGGAATGATCTTGGCATTTTTGATGTCTGAACAGGCTCTAAATGTTCCATGGTACCTGTGTCTGTGGCCTTTTTGACCACTGTTTTCATCTGCCATTTTGCCATCCCTCTAACTCATCATCAGTTTTGAAGCATGATGATTTAGGTCATCTGCTGGGACAGTTTGTCAGGGTGTGGCTGCTGTGCATTCTGAAGCTTTTGGAAGTTATAGCTCCAAATAGCTGAACCCAGATATTTTGGTGAAGGTGGACACCAAAGGTGGAACCAGTACAATATTAAAGTTACAACCAAGTTAGAGCACATGACAAAGGTGACGAAAACCTCCAGAAATACTTATGGAATAAGAATCACTTTACTGAACAATATAGATACTGATACTGAACTCTGAATTTTTCAAATGCCACTAGGCCAACAAGGTAGAGCTTATGAAACTAGGACATCCAAGAATCTCAACCAACAATACATCAACAAAAAAACATAAAATACATGGCTGAATAATGTGATTTGTTTGAAGACTTCAATAAGCATTTATTAATCACTTACTATGTGCCTGGTACTATGCTGAGTGTGAACAGAAGGAAAGATAACCCCTACCTTCATTGAGCTTATCTTCTGATAGGAAAAGATAACACAGGAACACATTAAAAAGCCATGGTGCTTTGGGTAAAAAGAGCATTACATCCAGTGTCCAGTTCCTATGGCTCTCTGCCTGATAAAGAATATAAATGGGGTCGAGTCAAGAAAGGAGAATTGTACATTATGGCAATTTAGGACCAAGTCATAACCCCCAGAAACTAAAGTAGGATCAACTTTGGATATATTGATGAATGTATGTTATGCAATGAAACAGTGGAGACAGTGCAACACATAATAGTAAAAATTTAGCACTTAAATGAATACTTAGAAAGATAACTCCTCGTAGCTAATTATAGATTAGAAGGTTGCTATCTTTCAAGGAATAGATGATAAATCCCTAATGTATAGATAGACCTCCAAATATTTTAGAAAACTCAACCAGTAGACTTTACTGGTTGACTTTACAGGAAGTAATTCATTATCATAGACTGTACCATCCAAACTTAATATGAACTTATAAAAATTTAAGAATATTTTATGTAGATGCTGCCATTCCAAATACTAACAGTCTCCAAGCTTCATGAGATAAAAAGGTTTAAAAGTGTAGAAACCTTAGCTCAGGAGATGTGAATCATGCTAGAAAAGAATGAGGTCCATATTATTTCCATAATTCTATTTATATCCTATTATTTTTATTCAACTGAAAAAAGTAATTATTTTATCTACTTCTAAGAATCAACTGACACTAGGGGAATAAAAATAGAATAGTGACTTGTTCCAGATTTCTTTCTATCTGAGATGGAAATAAAAGAGAAGAACAAAATTAAGGAAATTATTTTTCTCCGTCACACAAAAATTTATTGATAACTAGTGTCAGGTAATCATTTTAAAAAATATTTTCATCCCTAAATCTATATTAGATAAAATAAGAGATAAAATTGATGAGCTGCTGAAATCTAAAGGAAAAAAAATGAAGATCTTGAGATCACTGAAAATCTTAATACTGAAGTAATATTAAAGCAAACTCTAAGAATCATATCTAGTAACAAAATGAATAACAGAAAAAGGACTTATCTCAAATGATACTGAAAGCAAGATAAGTATATGACATTAGGAAATTCATAAAGCCCTTTCTGAGTATAATGGCATGTATCTAACTAGCAGACCAATTACAACAAAGGGGAGTAAATTAAAAAAAAATAACTTATCTGCTATAATCAGCATGAATGAATATATCCTTTCATAGTATTTGACAGAAAGTGAAAAACATAATACTATGGTGAGGCAGCCATTATGATTAATGAGATAATATTTGCAAAGGCCTTAACATAGAGCCTAGAATGTAATTAGTGTTTAATAAATGTTTGATCCCTTTCTTGACCTCCCCTCTGTGCCATGATAAGAACCATAGATATAAAGGTGGAACAGTCATGGAATTTCCTTAGCATAAATATTAACACAACTATTGGCAAAGTGACTCGGGAGAATTGTTGAAGATCTATGGAAAGGCATTGGAAGATTTGGTAAATTTCTAGCTATCATACATTGTACTAGTATATAATATGTTCACATAGTAGAAAACCGTCAACTCCATATGGCTAAAGGTAACAAAAAGAAATATGCAGAAAGGACTCTAGGCAACCCAAGAATATTAGAAGTTCTAGATTGCCTTAATCAGAATTGAAAGACAAGGTCAAGGCAATATAAATAATTATAATAGCATAAAAAACAAAAAAAATCTACATCATTCAAAAATTCAACAAAGGAGCCTTGGATAATGAAGAAATCAGAGGGAAAAAAATGGTCAAAGAAAAAGGATGTAAAATTTTTCTTTTGATACCAAGAAGTCCAACACAAAAAAAAAAATTCAAGTTGTATCAAAAAAGAAACAAAAATTTGCATTAATATAATTAATAACAGAATGTGTCAAAGGAGGTAACTAAAACTACTTTCTTTGTAAAACTAAAAAGTGCTGAGATCAGATAAAAATCATACTCGATTGGTTCAACTACTACACAGTGACCCACGAATTGCAACATATTTTACCAATTTCCCTTCCTCTTTCTTTGATCCCACCTCTTTAAAGAAATCTTACTACTTGCTTATTACTAAAAGAAAAAACAAAAAAGAGAGAACATAGAAATCCCTACAAAAATAGTCCAATTGCATGTTGATGTACATTTCTACAGCACTTTAAAAATGTATCACTTATATCACTTTAAAAATTTGTAAACTTATAAGAAAATGATATATTTACTTTGGAGCAAAAAGTGTGTGCCAAAAAAAAAATCTCAGGAGGAATAAAGTAAATTTATAGGTTCAGTAATTATTGAATAAGCTATCCAAAAACATTCCTAAGTTTTTATATTGCCTTTGTTTATTATTGAAAATTCCATATTCATGGATTCATGGATTAGTTATATCACTTGAATATTTAATGTACCCATGGGTATGTTTTGTATTTAAAATGTGTCATGAAGAATCATTAATATGTAATGTGACATTTTTTTCAAAAAGATAGTTTAAGCCTATTATAGCTGTCCAGCCTTAAATCCATTATTGTCTCTTTCAGATAAAACTAAGTATGGCTTCCAAATTTAAAAGAGTAGAAACAAAACACTTTATTAATCCCAGGCTATATATGGTTGATATCAAGTTATCTAGTTTAACTGAAAAACAAATTTAAAAGCTTCCTCTTGTATAGTCTTTCTTCAGCAATCTAAAAATGTTATTTGGACTCAAAAAGGTTACTATTCTTAACATGTATCAAGGAAAGACACTTAAAAACTTTGAACCTGAATCTAGAGGTCACCTTGAACCTGACTGAAGATAAATATCTTGGTCTCCTCCAGGCAAGATGCATCAAGCACAGAGACATCAAAGAGAAGGCTGTGGATGAATACATTAAATGTCTTACTGGTATCCTGAAGAAAGAATTTAAATGGAAGAACACCTTGAAAGCAATTTCCACCCACTACAAAAACATATACTTTCAAAACTATACAATGATTCATACCAAATTTGGGTAGCCTAACTAAAAAACCATACAATATTACAGGATACCCAGGACCAATATCTTTAAGGAAACCAAAGAAAGATTGATATTTTCTTGACAAAAAGAAAGAAGATTGAAAGACATTCTTAGAATATATAACAAACAGGTAAAAGTGCACAGAAATATTTATTTTTTAGTTTGTTGATTTGAATTTGTACCCTGTATTTAATCATGTGAGCTAAAAGTTTATCAGTCTGTTTTTTGTTTTCAAACAAACATAGCTGCGTTGCTCTGTGTTAGTCCTTTTGGTTTCCAATTTATCTATTTCTTCTCTAATTTTTAATCGCTTCTTTTGTGGTTATTTTGGACTTGATTATTTGTTGACTTCTTAAATGCATATTCGGTTTTTTATTGTTTATTTATTTATTAACCTCCTTTTCTAATTTGTTAATATATCGTTTCTGCTATGTTAATATATATTTGTAGACATGAAATTTTTTCCGAGAAGTGCTTCAGCTGCGTTCTAGAAATTTTATTATTTTATTTCATCATTATTGTTTTCTTTCACATAATTATTAATTACTTGAATAACTTTTAAAATCTACTCATTATTGAACAGTATATTGTTATCTTTTAGGTCTGTCTTTTGTTTGTGCTCTCTGAATTCATTACTGTTTTTGTTGCATTATGGTTTGTAAAGAATGTGTTTACTATTTTTGCTATTATACATTTATTTCCAGCATCTCTGTGTCCTAATATGTGATCAGTTTTTGGAAAAGTTCCATGTGGTACTCAAAAATAATTATGTTCTTTAGCCATCCAATTCAGAAGATGCCATAAGTCATTTAGCTCTAGTTTCTCCAGCAATTTGTTTGATTTTATATTTTCCTTTCTGTTTATCTCTGTACTAGATTTATACAAAACTAAAAGGACATAAAAATCTCCTGTTATCATTATGTTACTATCTATAATCTATTTATGATTCAGTTAATTATTTTTGTATGATTGTAGATGCTAATGGATTTAATCCATACAAGTTTAATATCAATATTGATTTTGTTCACTATTACTTTCAAAATAAGGTAGTTTCCTTGGTTATATCTTTTGATGCTGTTTTATAATTACTATTCTTTTTTACTTTGTTGTATAACATGATTACAACTCCTGCTATTTTTGTTTCACCAGATGCACAGTAAGTTTTGTTTAAGGCTATTGTTTTTATTCAATATGTGACCTTTCTTTTTCATTGTTTTTTTTTTAAGCAATAGATTATGGTTTTTTGTTTTGTTTGTTTGTTTTTATCAAATCTATCATTCTTTCATTTTATTGAATTGTTTAGTCCATTCACATTTAGAGTTATGGGAATTGGGTTTATATAATCTGTCATTTTCTCTATATTTTTCTGAATTAGTATTTTTGTTGTTAGTCCTCTTTTTTTCATACAGAATGATTCTTTGACTAAGTCAAATTCCTAATGGTAAAAGTCATTCCCCAACTGATAAATGGTCAAGGAATATAAATAAGCAGTTTTCAAATGAAGAAACCAAAGCATATAAAAAATGCTCTAAATCACTATTAATTAGAGAAATGCAAATTAAAACAAGTCTGAGGGATCATCCTACACCTCTCAAATTGGATAATATGACAAAAAAGATAAGTGACAAATGTTGGAGGAGACATGGGGAAATTGAGACATTAAAATGAGGTTGGTAGACTTTTGAACTAGTCCAACCATTCTGGAGAACAAGTTAGAATTATACCCAAAGGGCTATAAAACTATGTATACTCTTTGATTCAGCAATACCATTATTAGATCTGTATCCCAATGAGATTTTTTTTAAAGGAAAAGGACATGTAGGTATATAAATATTACAACTCTTTTTGTGGTAGCAAAAAAAAATTAGAAATTGAGAGTATGTCCCTCATTTGGGGAATGGCTAAACAAGTATGGTATATGAATGTAATGGAATACTATTGTGCAATAAAAAATGATGAGCAGACATTTCAGAAAAACCTAGAAAAACTTACATGAACTGATGCAAAGTGAAGTGAGTAAAACTAGGAAAACATTGTATATAGTAACAGCAATATTGTATCATGATCAAAGGTGAATAACTTATCTATTCTCAACAAATACAATGATCCAAGACAATTCCAAAGGACTTATGATGAAAAATGCTGTACACTCCAGAGAAAAAAACGGATGGAATCTCAATGCACATCAAAGCATCCTTTTTTCTAAAACTTTCTCTATTTTTCTTGGTCTGTTTTTTCTTTCACAACATGACTAATATGGAAATGTTTTGCATAAGTGCACATGTATAACCAATAACAAATTGCCACTTTTCTCAATTTGAATTGAGAATTTGAAACTTAAATTTTTTTAAATCAAATGTTAAAAAGTGTTTTGGAATATAATTGAAAAAAAAGTTCATTGTCTCTCCAATTATTTTTGAACAATCTATCTTAAGGTAGCCCTGTTCCAATAAACTCTTTTCCCCTCACCCTAAAGTACCCCTTCCCACTTCCCACATTTTGAAGTCTTATTTATTGATTCCCTTTTCTTTTTATCTTATTTAATTTTTCTCCTCTTTCATTTTATCAAATAAGTAAAATATCTTCTCAACATAATTCTTTTTCATTTTTCTCTGCCTTTTTTCTAAAAAAAAGGAAGGATTTTTCACTTAAAATAAAAATCTCTATTAGACTTTTATTCTTATACCATATACTTATTTCTAGAGGCAGTTAGGTGGCACAGTAGAGAGAGCACTGGGCTTAGAATTAAGAAGAATCATTTTCACAACTTTAAATTTAGCTTTAGACACTAGTTGGATGATTTAGGGTCAGTCATTTAACCCTGTTTTCCTTTTTTGTAAAATGAACTGCAAACTACTCTAGTATCTTTGACAAGAAAACACCAAAAGGTAACACAAAGAGTCAATCACAACTGAAAAACATTTATTTTTCTATAATTTGTATTCTTTATAGAATTAACGCTTCTAATATACATATTTTGAGTTGTCTCTTCTAAACAGTTGCTATGTTACTACCTTGTAAATCTTCTTTTCCCCTTCTTTTTTTAATATTGTTACTCATCTTTAGTATTTATTACTGTGAGGGATAGAAGACAGAATTATTGTCCCATAGTAGAGAGCAATGATGTATATGTTATCCTTGTTATTCTGTCTGCTATTAGATGTTTTTATTGTACTAAAACTATACCAAGAATGTTTTTATTAATCCTATTAGTGATGAGCTAAAACCCTAATACTTTTATTAAATTATAAAAAAACAATTATTTTGTCTACTTTTCTCTAATTAAAATATTAAATACAGAAGAGTAATTGCATAACAACTTGTCCTAGGACTATTTCTATCTTGACTCCATCAAATAAAATACAAAAAAGAAAGAATTTTAATAAGAAGCAAAATAATTCCCCTTTGTACAAATCTTTATAGTTACAAAGTATTTTGCATATATAACTTTATTTTCTTTCCTTTCTATTTTAGAAATTTTGTGTATTCCTTTTTCATACCAAAGATATTTCCTGAAGTACTAAAGTATTTTCCTCCCTGCCTCAGAACTCTCCTTTTTACCTCCCTCCCTGCCCGCTCTCCCCCTGCAATGAAATAAAAATAAAAAGTTAAGCAAAACCAATAGGAGGGGGATCCATTTTATCACCTCTCTTCAGGAATCAGGATTGGGTAATATGTTTAATCTGAGTACAGGTACCTTTTAATATTGTTCTCATTTAATACAAATATTGTACTTATTTTCCATATTGTTTACTTGATCTAGCTTACTTTACTCTGTATTAGTTCACATAAATCTCCCCTTGGCTATTTGAATTACTCATATTTATTTTTATGTCAAAATCATATTCCAACCCATTCATATGAGTTTGTTCAGTCATCCCTAAATAACTAGCCATGTGCATTTTTTCCCCTTTCCAATTCTTAGCCATTATAGAAAACTGCTATGAATATTTTGGTATACATTAGTCCTTTCCATCTTTGTTCTTCTTTGGGTATGTATGCAAGAGTGGAATTTCTGGGTCAAATGATATGAGCAATAAACTACTGGTATAATTCCATTTGTTTTCAGATAATGTTATAAATACCCAGATCTAATAACAGTGCATTAGTGTTCCTGAATTACTACAATTTTTCCAAAAGCAATTATTTTTGTCTTTTCTCATCTTTTCCAGTTTGATAATTGTGAAATGAGGGGGGCAGAGCCAAGATGGCGAATTGCAGACATCATTCTCTGTGAGCACCTCAGATCTTTCCTCAGACCCAGAACAAATTAAGCCTCTGAACTGGTTCTGGAGTGAGGGCTGCATCAAACACTTGGAGTACAATGCACTTTTATCAAAAATTTATTTTGGAAGAACTCCAGAGCAGGTCAGTTTCAGACAGACAGGGGATCTGGCCACTTGCCACACTCAGCCGCCAGCGCTCAGATGCCAGTGTGCAGCCAGGGCGGAGCGGGACTGGGACAGAGGTTGGCAGATTCTAGGAGGCCAGAAAGTTCCTGGGAGACAATTGGGATACTTTGCTCTGTTTGCTGGTAGGTGCTTTGGCAGATGTGCCTTTGGTAAAGAGTGGACTGAGAGCAGCTGAAAGCGTGGTCCTAGTGCAGATCTAGCCAGACCAGTCCCGCACCTGAAGTCAACTCCATGAACTGCCCCAGGGCAAATTGAAACAGCTGCGGCTCCCCTGTTTGAATCAGACCTCAGCTCAAAAACATGAGTAAGAAGTAGAAAAGAGCTTTCACCATAGACAGCTTTTACAGAGAGAAAGAAGGGCAGACCCCAGATTCTGAGGTTCCTAAAGGGAAAGCAATCCCAGAGGAAGCCACAAAGGCGGACATGAGCTGATCCCCATTTCACAAGGCTTACTGGAAGATTGCATAAAGACTCTCAAAAGAGAGCTAGAAGAAGGATGGGGAAATAAATTGAGATCAGTGCAAGAAGGATATAATGCCCTGCAACAGAGATATGAAAAACTGGAAAACAAAATTGGTGAAATGGAAAAAATCACCAATTCACTGGAAAATAAAAATCGTGAATTGGAAAAAATCATCAATTCACTGGAAAATAAAAATGGTGAATTGGAAAAAGATAACAATTGAATGAAAAACAAAATTGTTGATTGGAAAAAGTCACCAACTCACTGGAAAATAAAAATGGTAAACTGGAAAAAGATAACAATTCACTGAAAAACAAAATTAGTGAATTGGAAAAAGACAACAATTCACTGAAAAATAAAATTGCAAAATGGAAAAAGAATTCAATGAACCAAAAAATTCAATTGGCCAGTTAAAAAAGGAGCTTAAAAAAAGTAACTGAAGGAAATAATGCTTTAAAAATTAAAATTGAACAAATAGAAGTGAATGACTCAATAAGACTTCAAGAATCAAACAAAAACAAAAAAATGAAAAAAATAGAAGAAAATATGAAATATCTCCTAGGAAAAACAACTGACTTGGAAAACAGATCTAGGAGAGACAATCTAAGGATTATTGGACTCCCTGAAAGCCACACTGAGAAAAAGAACCTAGATGCTATCTTCCAGGAAATCATGAAAGAAAATTGCCCTGATGTTTTAGAATCAGAAGGCAAAATTGGCATTGAAAGAATTCACCAATCACCTTCTGAAAGAGACCCCAAAATTAAAACGCCAAGGAATATGGTGGCCAAATTTCAGGACTATCGCACCAAGGAAAAGATATTGCAAGCAGCTAGAAAAAAACAATTCAAATACCAAAGAACTATAATTAGAATCACACAAGATCTATCAGCTTCCACATTACAGGATTGAAGGGCCTGTAATCAGATATTCGGAAAGGCAAAAGAACTTAGATTATAGCCAAGAATAAGTTATCCAGTTAGAATGAGCATTATCTTCCAGGGAAGAAGATGGTCATTCAATGATGCGGGAGAATTTCACCTATTTCTAGTGAAAATACCAGATCTGAAAAAAAAATTGACCTCCAAACACAGAACTCAAGAGAAGGATAAAAAGGTAAAAAGGAAAGAACTCTTGAGAACCATATTTCTACTATGGGTATCCTTAAAGAATGGGGGTATAATTTGATTTTACTTTGATAATAATGGAAAAGAAATTAGAGGTGGAAGGGATATCATACTGAAAGAAAAGGGGTAAGGGTAAAATAAAGTTTAAAAAAAAGGAGGTAAAATAAGGCAAAATCTCATGAAGAGACATAGAAAATCTAATATAATTGAGGGAAAGAAGGGAGGGCGATGAGCATTGTGTAAATCTTACTCTCATTAGATTGGGCTCTAAAAGAGTATATCAGACACATTTGCTTCAAAGAAAAACTTGGCCCTCCTTATAAGGAAGTAGGAGGGAAAGAAGAAAAAGAAAAGGATAGAATAATAGAAGGATTAGGGGAAAGGTGTAAAAAAGAGGGAAGGGTTCTAAAGGGGGGAAGACTGTTAGAGGGAGGTGGTCATCAAAAACAAAATACTGGGGAGGGGGAAAAGGAGAAAGGGGAAAGAGAAAAGAAAAACATAACTTTGGGTAAATAAGATGGCAGGAAATACAGATATAGTTATTTTAACTGTGAATGTGAATGGGATGAACTCTCCCATAAAACGGAAGCAGATAGCAGACTAGATTAAAAGCCAGAATCCTACATATGTTGTTTACAAGAAACACATCCAAAACATAGAGATACATACAGAGTAAAGGTAAAGGGCTGGAACAGAATCTTTTATGCTTCAGGTGAACAAAAAAAGCAGAGGTAGCAATCCTTATCTCAGATCAAGTAAAAGCAAAATTAGATCTAATTAAAAGAAATAAGGAAGGAAACTATATTTTACTAAAGGGTACCATAGAGAATGAAGCGGTATCAATACTAAACATATATGCACCAAGTGGTATAGCATCCAAATTCCTAGAGGAGAAAGTAACAGAGATGCAAGGAAAAATAGACAGTAAAACTATACTAGTGGGGGATCTCAACCTTGCTCTCTCAGAATTAGATAAATCAAACCACAAAATAAATAAGAAAGAAGTTAGGGAGGTAAACAAAATGTTAGAAAAGTTAGGTGTGATAGATCTCTGGAGGAAATTGAATGGTGATAGGGGTTCATGGAACTTTTATGAAATTGATCATGTGTTAGGGCATAAAAACCTCAAAATCAAATGCAGAAAAGCAGAAATAATAAATGAATCCTTTTCAGATCATGATGCAATAAAAATCACATGCAATATAAGGCCAGGAGAAAATAGACCAAAAGTTAATTGGAAATTAAATAATCTAATCCTGAAGAATGAAGGAGTGTAAGAGCAAAATATAGACACAAATGATAATTTCATTCAGGAGAATGACAATAATGAGACAACATACCAAAATTTGTGGGATACGGCCAAAGCGCTTATAAGGGGTAATTTTATATCTCTAGATGCTTAATTTGCATAAAATAGAGAAAGAGAAGATCAATGAATTGGGCTTACATTTTAAAAAGCTAGAAAAAGAACAAATTAAAAATCCTCAATTAAATACCAAATTGGAAATTCTGAAAATAAAAAGGGAGATTAATAAAATTGAAAATAAGAAAACTATTGAATTAATAAGTAAAACTAAGAGTTGGTTTCACTAAAAACCCAACAAAATAGATAAGCCTTTAGTTAATTTGATAAGAAAAAGGAAAGAGAAAAATCAAATTGTTAGTCTCAAAAATAAGGGAGAACTTTCTTCCAATGAAGATGAAATTAGAGTAATAATTAGGAGTTACTTTACCCAACTTTATGCCAATAAATTTGATAATCTAAATGAAATGGAGGAATATCTACAAAAATATAGATTGCCCAGGTTAACAGAAAAGGAAATAAATTATTTAAATAGCCCCATTTTAGAAAAAGAAAAAGGACAAGCTATTAATCAGCTCCCTAAGAAAAAATCTCCAGGGCCAGATGGATTTACATGTGAATTCTACCAAACATTCAAAGAACAATTAATTCCAATACTATATAAACTATTTGAAAAAATAGGGAAAGAAGGTGTACTACCAAATTCCTTCTATGATACAGATATGGTGCTGATCGCTAAACCAGGTAGGGAGAAAACAGAGAAAGAAAACTATAGACCCATTTCCCTAATGAATATTGATGCAAAAATTTTAAATAAGATATTAGCAATGAGATTACAGAAAGTCATCCCAGGATAATACACCATGACCAAGTAGGATTTATACCAGGAATGCAGGGCTGGTTCAATATTAGGAAAACTATCAGCATAATCAATTATATTAATAACCAAATTAACAAAAACTATATGATTATTTCAATAGATGCAGAAAAAGCATTTGATAAAATCCAACACCCATTCCTATTAAAAACACTAGAGAGTATAGGAATAAAGGGGCTT